>JAHXMQ010012338.1:2889405-2914316 GCA_020466415.1 Ammodramus savannarum pratensis | reverse complement strand
ATGGTCGATTCTCCCTTCACCTCGTCAAGCCACCCCTCTGTCACGTCATTCATGCTGGTGAGACTTTCTAAAGTGCTCTGAGGGCAAATGGGTCACCTGCTCTGGGACAGAGATATATACACCTTCCTCACAATTGCATTTATTATAATATAATACACAACTTGGAAAGTTCCACACTGATACGCAAGTATAGACAGGAATCAAAAACAATAAATAAAGAATATTTTGCCACTTTTCTAGCTAAATCACATAAATTCCAGAAATAACAAAGACTATCTGTGTGTCAAAAAGACTTAAATATAGTACAGATCTCACCAAACATTTGAATTTACTAAACCCTTTCCACACTGAAGCACTCCCATTTCTAATATTTCAGTTAAATTACTGAAATTTCTGGATGCCCTGGAAAGAGGACATAGTGATGCTCTGAAAGAGCATAGTCAAGGATAAAATGTCTCTATCACATTAACAATACACACTAATAGAACAGAATTATAGAACTTAAAGGAGATATTATAGAATAATTTAGATTAGAAGGAGCCCCTGGAGGTCACCAACTCTACAACAATAAGATGTTTTTGAATGACCATGTTCTCTTGGACAGATTAGGTCTCTTCAACAGACCTAGTGTACAGAGTTTATTAAAAAAAACCCCAAACATCAAGAACAAACCAACACAACAAATAAAATGTACCTATTTCTTACTGTACAAAAGCCTGAGAAAACATGCTGCACCTAAGATCAAAGTATTTCTCTTCCTAAAAGCCAAGACTCATGGATATTTTTCTTCTACGAACTTTGGAAAAATTGAAAATATTTCCAGCTATAACATCATGTTTTTAAAAAGGGGAATGATGTAATTTTCTATTATTTAGCAAGGTAAGTCAAAAGATCAATCCCTTAAACTGCCTTCTGCTTTCAACAAAACTTTATTAAGTTCAACCCACATTCTCTTACATCTTCCTTGCTGCATTCCCTTATACATTGATGCACCAAAATTGCACTTCAAATTCATTTTTGGTTATGGAAGTGTTAAAACATTACTCATGTACATTGAAAATGTAACATATTCTTGTTCCGCTTATACTGAATTTGGTGTTAACAGCCAAAGACAATTTCTTGTGTTCCCAAGAAACCCTCAAGCCATCCAGACACATGGATCACTATAAATCATGCAGTGCAAATGGATAGCTGGACACTGCAGCTATTGAAGTCCAAGAGTTTTTTCTACTGAATACTTTAGAGACTAAATCTGGCATGGAGCTACTGATCGTATTATTACTTTTTTGGTTTTCTTCCCACTTCTTCAAATTAAAGAACATTAAAGAAGACACAGAAATTGCCCTAAGTTACAAACCCCTCCCTCCCATAGATGCAGTTCCCAGTGCCAAGAGCACATGAAAGTGCAGAGGAGTTTATTTGCTATGCCACAGTTCTATTGCAACACGACAAAGAGGTGCTTTGACCATGAGTAAGAAGCTTCTTATTACTGCTGAAGATTGTATCACTTGGATAAATTTAAGAGACATATAAAAAGAAGCAGCCTGAAGTTTAAAAAAATTAAATCAAGTGATCTTAATAAAGCATAAGTGCTTTTCAAGTCTGAAAGACCTCATAACCTAAGAGAAAGGACTATTAGACAGCACCTCAGATGGCTTTAGCACCTTTGAAGCAACAAAGAAGTCCAGTACTTACATAATAAAACCAAATTACTTCTATAATTTCTGCGCTCCTTAGTCTTATAATAGCTTGACAAGCATAGTACCTTGCCTGCAAACCAAGACCTTTCACAAATTAACCAGTTCTAAATAGAATGCCTAGGAGCACATCAAAGGTCCAGGCCACAGATACTTCAAAACATGTATTTTTTTCCTCATTTACTATGAATTATTTTGGCTCTAACATCACATAATGAAATACTAACAAAATATAATCCATTAGAGATTACTCCACAGATAGCCATCGTAATTATTTTTGCAGCTGTAAAGCAGATACATGCTCTGTTTTGTTTGCCTCAGGCCCTGGCAATCTTGCATGAAGTTATAAATCTACAATTTTCATCCCTTACTGAAAAAAACTCCAACTTTTTCTTTCCTGTTCTTCATAGTCAAGGCTTACTGTAAATTGAGAAAACATTTCCTTTTTAATTTATATTAGAAGTATGCTTTGCAATCCATGACAGCAAATGCTTTTTGTCACTTAATGGTGAAATTTCACCTCTTTCTACATATATGCAGCTAGAATAAAAAAAAAGACATATTAAGAAGACATTTGATGTTTTTTTTTTCTTTTTTTTAAAGAATCTTCATAGATATAACATTCTTCTCCCCATTTCTGCCAGACCTTGGTTAAGGTTTTTTAGCATTTCCCCTGATATTTCTGAAATCCAGTGAAGGATGATTGTAACCATCGTCACAGCACAGCTGGGACAAGTCCATGATCTTGCTGTGTGAATCTGCTGAACTGCTCAGGTTCAAAAGCAACTTTTGCAGCTCCACTCAAAAGTCAACTGCTTACACAAATACTTCATATTGTGGACTCTTCGATCCACTAAGGAGTTTTACTTTTCCCAGAGAATCTTTCTCAGGGAAGAAGGGAACTGGCAACCACGTGAGGATAATTTTTTTATTGATAAGCAGAGATGGCACCAAAAGAGTGCTTTGCAAAATGCAGCACTGTGCTTTTTTTTCTTAAGTTCTTTGTTGCCTCCTATGAAAAAGAGTAGGGAGACATTACAGGGTGAAATGGGAGGAAGGTAGGCAAGATTTTTTTTGCCTATATAAACTGTGGATAATTCAGAAAGGTCACTGTTGCATTTTATCTTTAAATAACTGTGATTTGAAAGGGCTATATAAAACACAAGATAAAATAAACCAACCAGAAAGTTCTAGTCAATACTTGAAAAGAATGAATTTGTAAGGAACACAATAATTACCACCAGACATTGTGGATATCATGCCTTAACAGGTGGTATCATTTAAGATCTGGAAATCAGAAAATTTCCTGAAAATTTTGATTACAGGTCTATTCCAGTCCAGACGCTTCCAGATGCCAGATCAGTTCAAAGCAATGCACCAGAATATATCTGGGATTTCTAATCACCCAAGATCTTCCAGCTACGGTCACCCAGTGAAGAGGAAGAGGGAAATGTTGATGCTTGTACTGCAAATTTCTGAATCAGACCAAGGCGATTTTAATCCAATTAAATTATTATAAAAAGGCATCATTCAGACTTGCTTCCCATTAACTCTCTTGCACCATCCCCCACAAAACACACTATTTTACAAGTCTGCTTCTTAGAGAGAGACTGGTGAGCCAAAGTACGGCACAATTATTTAACAGAAGACATCCCAACAAGCTCCACTCTTTCAGCATGAACATAATTTGAATCTTTTTTTTTAATGTGCCCCAAAAATGGTGGGAAAAGAAAGTGAAATAAACAGAAGAAATGATCATCACATTTCTTTGAACAACGAGACCTCAGCTAATAAGCAAGTTTCCAACCCAAGCAAACAAAACCCTCCTGACATCAAACAAGCTAAATACAAACCTGAGTGGCCCACTGTCCTGTCTTTTGGCTAATTTTGTTACAAGTTGAAATAGATTTAAATTTTTTCTTAATATCCACCAATTCTACTATTTTAATTCATTTCAATAGATAAAAAGTATTTCTATGTTTCCCTTTTCCTCTCCAACAAAAGAGCAGCATTTACAAACTAAGTTTCCACCTAATGCTTCATTTGACTAATCAAGTATGATGAAGAAAACAACAAAAATGAGAGTTTGCTTTAAAAGCCTGTAAGATAAGGAAAACAAAAATAGGATTCAGGAGGTTATATAAATTTTCTAATCCCATGAAGCTGTAATCAAAGAGAAACTAATTATTGCTTAGTCAGGATTGAGTTGTTATTCAAAAACAGAACTCTTCCTGTAATTTAGCAATGATCCCTTTTCCCCACTACCTACTGAACTTGTAATTCAAATTTAGTGAGACACACCAGACATTTTTGGCATTCAAATATAAGATGGTTGTCAGTTGGAACAGTGCTTCAAACCAGGTGCTTAATTTTAATTACAACTAACTTAAGCATCAGCCAGAATTATGGCACCTTGTTTAAAGACTTTGCTGGCATGCAATTTATACAGATGTCAGGATATAATTTTTAATACATGCATGCCAACAACAGGAAAGTGTTAGAGCACCTAATTAAGCAAAAAAGAAACAAACAAAGGTATGCATTATCAAATTTAAGTCAACCCATGTGTTACCATGTACTATTTTAGACCTCATTAAACTGTTACCTGGTTTGACCAAAAAACTTGATCATTTACAAATGAGAAGTAATATTTCTGAAGAGACCTCCCTAAAATTCTCCATGCAGCCATAAAAAGTTAAAAACTTATTCCCTGAAAAAATGCTTTCTTTTCCTTTCTGGAGGTGTTAAAACCAGGTCAACATTGGTGTTAACTAAAATAAATAGTCATTAAAACGGAACAGAAGGAGTAGAGCTATAAATAGTCAGAAATTACTGTTGTGATCATCTAACAAGACCACTCGTGTATTGCAGGCAATAATTCCATGCAGTGACCTAGTCCAGCAGTGCTGTATGGAATGCTTCAAAAGATGTCCACACTTCCACAAGGCTCCAAGAGGCTGGAAGGCACAGCCAGCATGCCCAGGGCTCCTCACTTCCCTCATTTCCAGCTCTCTGATGTTTCCTACCCCCAGCACTCTGACCTCTCGCTGCCCCTGCTCAGTCAGACTGAGAGCCTGCTGCAGGCAGGCAGATGCCAATCAGTTCAGTACCCACATCTCTGATAATCTCTCAGCCTTCTCTGAGCCTCAAAAACCAGATCAGCACTGGACACGTGGCCACTGCTCCGAGCACAGCCCCTCTGTGTGAGAATTCACAGCAAACAGACAGAGGAGGCTGCTCACTGCAAAGATGCTGATCCTAAAGCAATGAGCACCACTGGACACCAGCACAGCAGAGATCTACCTTTAATCCTTGGCATTCAGCATCATCTATTCATACAGGGCTGTCCTGCTCTGCTTTAAACTCTGCCCATTAGCAAACTTTAGCACCCCAAAGTCTGAAGAAACAAAAGCACTTTAAAATCAAATGGCTTTTTGCTTAGCAGTCACATGTATTTGTATGAGTTAGTTCAGACCTTTACCCGAGTCTATGTAATTGAGATCACGACATTATACATATTTCTATTTCAAGATCTCCTTTAGTGAAAGAAAACAACCATTAAAACCCCTCAGTAAAACAAGTGTTTTTTCTACTTTATTACCACTGAGATGAACTAATTTAGTTTAAACAACTGGTTCATAAATACTCCCCCCATGATGTCACTATGGAAGAAACTGAAGGGTTAATGAATGCAAGAAAATATTTCAAAAGGCCTTTCTTTTAGACACTGAAACAATTTAAGAACTGCTTTCTATTATCATGCTTGTTGTCTTATTGTCAATGATTTATTTTTAATTTTGAAACGACACCACTTCTTAGATTTTGGTAGACTTTGTAAGAGGCACAGAGAAATTTTAACAGTAATTTACATTTGGAAGAATTAAGAGTGCTGAAGAATAGCATTTAACTTGAATGAATGAAAAAGAATTACCCAAAGATTGAATTAAAGAGTGAATGGTATATACATAATGCTTTGGTTCAGAAAACTTGCATTCCTACTACCCAGCAGAGTAACGAAGAATTTCCAGCAATGGGAAATTGCCTCTCATCAAACACGCAGATCTGCTAAAGATTTTACTGAATCTTGCACCACATTCTGCTGTAAGAACATTAACAGATTAAAGGTGTCAGAAAGCAGCATTAAGTTCATGTTACCAGCCTGTGTAATTTAGTACAACATTATTAGCATCACCTGGCTTATGACACCAGCAGAGAGCACCGACAGTCAAAGTAACAAAGAAACATGGCTTTGTTTTAGCTCTGACAAACAGAACCAAGACTACAGAGCTAAATATAAGTGACAGATGTAGAAAACAGCAGCAGTGAAATCAGACCACACTTCTAAAACATTAACAAAATATACTGTCTCCATTACTGAAGCCCTTAAGTTGTTTTAAAACGGATTCTCTCCACAAAATCATGGCTTTGATTGATTGTTTTTTCTCTGCCCATCCAAACAGGACCTGGGGGTGCTGGCTGACAGCAGCTGAACATGAGCCAGCTGTGCCCAGGTGGCCAAGAAGGCCAATGGCACCTGGCCTGGATCAGGAATAGAGTGACCAGCAGGACCAAGGGAGTGACTGTCCCCCTGTTCATGGCAATGAGGAGGCTGCACCCTGAATCCTGTGTCCAGTCCTGGGCTCCTCACTCCAAGGTGCAGGATTGTCTCCAGGGAAGGGCAGTGGAGCTGGGGAAGGGCCTGGAGCACAAGTGTGATGAGAGCAGCTGAGGGAGCTGGGGGTGTTTAGCCTGGAGAAAATCAGGGGAGAGCTGATCTCACTCTACAGCTCCCTGACAAGAGGTTTCAGCCAGGTGAGAGCTGGGTTCTGCTCCCAGGTAACAAGACAGGACAGGACAAGAGGAAACGGCCCCAAGTTGTACCAGGGGAGGTTTAGGTTGGGTATTAGGAAAAAGACTCTTCACTGAAATGGTGTTCAGACACTGGAAGATGCTGCTGAGGGCAGTGGCAGAGTCACCACGACTGGAGGGATCTAAAAGACGTGCACATGTGGCACTTGGGACATGGTTCAGTGGTGAACTTAGTGCTGAGTTAACAGCTGCATTCAATGAGCTTAAAGGTCTTTCCCAGACGAAACCATTCGATGATTCAATACAGCATCATCAAATTAGGATCCTTGTATCTATTGAAGGTTAATAATTACCATCTCCAGAAAAGTGTCATTCCCTAAGACACTCAGCAATACATGTCAGCAAATAAAAGACCACCCTGCTTCTAATCCATCGCAGTAGGAGGAAATCAAGGACTGCTGCACCAACTGGATCACATATTTAAAAGGTGCTGATGGCAAATACATGTCATATGCTTGAATCAAGCAATATGTTACACTGCAAAAGCAATTAAATTTTTAGGCATTTGGCAATAAAATTATGACTGCATAGAAAGACTTTAAAATAAATATATTTATTGTCATTCATTACTGTCATTAGGAAACTCCCAATTGTTAATAGAAAGAAAGGCATGCTTAAGAAGCAGGATCCAAGAAACTAAAACAGACTTCTTTAAAAATCATTGGCTGAAGGTTACTGAAAACCATTACAAAAAATTAATGGAAACCACTCAGAATGTCTGAATTTATTTCACTCATTTAAATTTGGGGTTTAAGTACTGCCTGGAATCTTACTGGGCAGCATAGCTGTCAGCCTATAACAGTATCTCCATGTGTGGAAAGGAAATTGTAAATGGATTAGATGATGAATTGAGAATCAATTAAATGACCAAATCTGATAAGTCATATAAAGAGTAATTTTAACTCCTGTGAGAAAGGGTAACTGACAGGCCTCAGAGAGCATGCTGCAGCACTGGGAAACCTAATTAAATCCTGAAGGATCTGTGATGCCTCAGGCACGCAGCTTGGAGAGTATCCCTTAGGTTGATTGAAAATTGAAAATAGATAAGGAGAAGGGAACCTAATTATTAATTTGACTGACTGTGTAGGAAGAGCAATCCCTCTCAATGTCTTCCACATATTATGCTCCAGGACAAGGTGTCTACTAACTGTAACTAAGAATTTACCTCCTGGAAGAATAAATTAATTTCTACAGACTGCAAAGACTGCAGAGATTATTTCCTTTCACTTGTCATAAATATTAAATATTTGCAGGTATTTTCTGGCAATAGTAGCAGCAGCAGTAGTAGTAGTAGTAGTAGATTCTACATTTTGTTTTGGGGTTATTTGAATCGTGATGGATTATAGACAGTATTTTCAGCGTGACTAACACGGCATATTTCCAAATTTACAGACATAAACCAAGGGGTTTTAGATACAGCTCAGCCAAGAAGTGTCTTTCAGACATCACAAACCAGTTTTCATAAGGCAAAAAAGGGTGTACATGTTTATATCCAGGGATTTGCCTGCATTCTGTACAGAAAGATTTTTCTCTCTACACTCCAAACAAAGATTCTGAAGTTTAGTTTGCAAGGAGCTGCTGCTGCCCTTCCTTCAGATCAGATTATAATGGAGAAAAAGAACCAGATTAAGAGGCTGCATGTCTTGGTCATCCAAATTACATCATAAAGAGAGAACTGAAATCAATAAAGCAAGGAAAGAGAAAAGATGAGAAGACACTTCACCAGACAACCAGTGCTTTCCTTAGGTACTCACCAAACTTATTTCACTAGCAGAAGAGAGTTCTTTTTCAAGGAAGAATACAAGAACCAACACAGAAATATCTCTATCATCTAATTCAGAATAAAGGAACTCAGGTAGCAAGGACAGAAGCAACCATTTAGCTGGTTTTCAATGAAAGGTTAAAGCCAGAATGGCAAATGAAGCTAGACTGCAATTGATTTAAAAGGTATTTCTCTCAAATAGCACGGTATGCTGGCTTGTGTTGTGAAAAACTTCTTCCCACAGTTCCTGAGAGGGAAGCTCCCTCAGCAGGCCAAATCTGAAGGAACCTCATTTGTTGTAACCTGTGCTGTCAAAAGAGGAAAAGCAACTGCTCCAGTCTTGCCAACGATGCTGGCATCACTTTTCCTGTAGTCCATGAAAGACTTAAATGCTGACCATACTTGTATGTTTGCTTATAATCATCCTTTTGCTCTGGAGGAGTAAAAAAAAATTAAGAGGAGAAATGTGCAAAGAAATAAAGATTTCCATGCCCTTGATAAGAATTTTTCTGCAGTAGTTCTAAATCTGCATATGCCCTATGTTAGTGTTCTGCAAAAGGTGCTGCCTCCACACAGCAATTTTAGCCCCGTCCTTCTGCTTAGCATGCAAATTCTAGGGTGTTATAACTGTACCACTACCATCAACATTTTATGAAAGGGCCCTATTTCCATGAAAAAAAATCCCCATTATGCCCTTAAAGTGGTTGAAAAAAATGACATTTTAATATCAGAGAATATACAGTATCATTATCACACTCAAACAGCCAAGTCGCTTCTTTAATATTCCGGAAAATTATATTCCCCCATTACACATGAGGTCAAGCCTGAAACATCAGTCAGAGGGGGCAAGATGCAGGCACTTCATATGGCTGAGTGGCTCATTCTAAATAACAGCAGAGCTAAGAACAGCATTTGCTGGCACCACACACTACAGCAAGGCCACACAGCTGAGAAATGTTGCTGAACTATTACACACACTGTTATTCTGTTCTGTTGTTCTCTTATTGTATACACTCTTATTGTCTTGGCAGAATCTGAAACCACGGAGCTCCAGTGTCTTTGTTCAGCTCTCCAGACTGCCATACAGCAGGATATACCTCAGTTAGATAGTAGATGGTTCATCAATTACACCCTGCATTTCCCAATGTGTGACTGTATCATCCTTGTGGTAATGCTGTCTTGTTTTTCACATCCTAAAACATCCGAGACGTAAATTTACAAGAGATCACCACGGTAGAAATGGATAAACCATTTCAAAATTACATTTATGCCAAATATCATATACTTTCCAAATTACTTTTGCTGGTTTTAGAAAACAATGCAGGGAATCACCTCAGGGGAAAATAGCAGACAGCCTCACACAGAGGTCACAGAGAAATATAGTCCTCATCTAATTCAATTAACTGCTTTCAGTTGGATCCCAAATGGTACAGGCAAACATTTGTTCTATTTCAGGCCTATTCTAAGAAATGAATCATTCTGCTTTCCCACTACACAAAGGCACAGCAAAATATCACACACTCGATTATTTTATTGTTCTGAATTTGAAAAATCTCAAGACAGATGTCTTTGTGATTTACAGTGACATCTTATAATTTAGGAAACCATCTGAAAACTTCAAATATAATAAAATTCTACGAAGAGCATTACAAAAAGTAGCAAAGTTAATAGCTAAAACAATGAAAAATGGTTTTGAAAGCAAACAGACACACCAAATTCATCAAGCTGGAACTCTGAACTGCAGCTCTTGGAGATTTATATGCTATAGTAAATGGCAAAAGACAGTAAAATCATACAGAAAAGTACTTCTGCATTTGGACTCTCATGCTGGCTTCAGTCCCTATGAGATATTCAAAGGCAAAGTGCCAGTTGATCAATATGTTAGTATTTAATGCGCAGTAAATGCTACTGAGGAAAAATCAGAGAAACATTGCCTGTTTAGCAGAGTGTGCTGCACTGCTGGCAGGAAGGAGTGCATGGAGTTGTGGATCCCCCCATGTGGTAAGGCAGCAGCCAGAAGCCTGAATCAGAATTAACAAAAGGAAACAGAGGGCGATGCTCAGCGTGAACACCAACGCGCATGCAGCCAGGCAGATTTCATTACTGAAGATTTTAATTTTGATTAAATGCTTCCTTTTATATCATGTCCCATTCATTGTTTCCTACTCTGTGTTTTCATTAATACTTTAATACACAGGGAACACTAAGTTGCATAACTTCATTGTTGCAGCTAAAGATAGCATCTTTAATAACAGCTACAAAAGAGGTGCTGGCATCCACCAGTGTCCAAATTTGGGATGCTCTGAGGCACAAGGGGGCTGGCTGTGGCATGCAGGACAGCACATCAGCACTCTCCACCACAGCAAAAGGAACATGGATCACTGCAAATGAGCTTAGACTGTGTGAAATAGGAACTTATAAATGCATCCAAGGCAAAGCCAACACAATGGAAACAGCTGTGAAAGGCAGAAAGTATCAAGGTGGCGAGTACTTACGGAGGAAATACTGCATTTCCCTTTCTTTCACAGCCTGAGAGAAACTGCAGTACAATGCAACTCTTCAAAAACTTCCCAGAAAACTACAGCAGTAACATGAAATTTTAGTAGTTTGCTTCTTCCCCCTTACTTTTGGTGTTTCTACCTAAAAATGATGAAACTTAAGTCTGGACAAAACTCCAGAGACCACACTTTTTCTTGATTCCATATCAACATGGGTACCTTCAGCAGAAGTACCTACACTAAATTTCCCTTGCTCTTCCAAACCTGAACTGTGGAGTGTATGGTACCCTCCACAACAACCTACCAACCCTGTAAATTCAATTCCCACCTGTGCTGAGCAGCCCCTCCAGGTTAATTTCCTAGATTTTCATTCAGAATTGTTATAGAGAGAAAAAGCAAATGTGGTATTGTGCAAGACCAGGATCCTTTTGTTTCTCCATGAACTCTAAATCAATTTTCAAATCAGTTTAGTGGCCTGGTTCTTTTCTGTGTTTAGGCACAAAAAGTAAGCTTGAAAACATGATGAGACTTGGTCTGGACTATCAGTAGATGCTTTAATATGAATGTCATACCTTTTCAGGATGGTTTTAAAAAAGTAAATTCATTGCTATTAAACAGGACACTTAGAAGCCACTGAACTTGCAAGACAGAACTGCTGGTATATTCTAACAGTTCACTAAGAAACAACTGATTTAAATGGGAGAGGAGTGGGGCATGGAAGCAACCCCCAAAAATTATCTGGATTGCCAAAACTCTTACACTTGTTTTTCTGATATACAATGTGACAACATATTTTTATTGTTACAGGACTTTCCAGTAAATTGACACTCCAGTGGGTGATGGATGAAACTAGACCAGAAGATGAACACCAGGTTCCAACAGACCCACCTGGACTCTTCCTGAAACATGCACAGTGCGGACATTTCAGGAAAAATGTTTCTCTATATAAATGCACCTACTTTGGGTTGCACTACCTTGAAACTCCCTTCTGCACACAGAGAGAACATGCAGCAGAACTAACAATACTTGATATAATAAAAAATTCCTTAATAATATCCTCTGCAACAATCTCAGCAATGTCAGGTTAAGTTTTAAGCTCACATTACAATGTATTTATTGCTTAGATTTTGGGTAGTGATTACAAAACCACCAGGAACAAGAGGACTAAACAGGCAATGTAAGCCTTATCTTGTCAGAAAACAAGAAAACACAAACCAGCAAACAAGAACCTTCAAAGTCACCACGTTCATTTATATATGAGAATCTAAAGCAAAAAGAGATACTGTCTTTGCTGGAAAAAGTGCTTTGCTGCTGTTTGTGTGCTTGAGTCCAATTCATTGGCACTTTTCAGTAGATCCCCACAACAAGTCATTACTTAAAAGCTTTCCTGAAATTTCAGACTGAGACAATACAGTTAGTTCAGGCAGAAAATGCTTTTAAATTGTAGACACTCCTAGTGTTTATACAAAATGTAAGGTCCATATAAGTACTTGGTATTTGCTATATTTCTTGTTAGCTTTACAGTAATGAGATACTTGTCTCAGAACTGAAACACTTACAGTATTATGTAGCACCAAATTCACAATTATTTGTGTACTACTGCTACCTGTTAAAAGCTATTTGTATGTTTTGGATTTTTTGTGAGGGAAGAAGAATATCTGCTGTGTCCCTTCTAAAGCCACAGAAAGAGTATTATATAACCACAAATCCAATGAATTGATGGAGCTGGTCTAAAATGGGAACCCTTAAGAGTGCAACAGTAAGCAGGGGAAATAAAGGGAGTTATAAAGAGTTTATAGAAGTTACACTGCCTATCAGAAGTAAGAAGTGCCATTAGGATTTATTCCCATTATTGTGTCAAACTTCTCTCATCACTACATCTGTCCACATCATGCCTAGGTAGCCTTTGCTATTCTAACATGTAAAACTCTATGACAGACAAAACTATCTAATCTCTGAGAGGAAAACAATTTTGAATTTTGAGGAAAACACCCAGTAACAAAAACCTCACTAAACTCTGCCAAAGTTCATGAAAACAACTGGGATTTGTATTTACATCATTTGGATATGGGCCATTTTCAAACTATCTAGAGAGTTAATCAACAGAGGACACTCTCAGCAAAACAAGACTGATGCTACATAATCAGAAACACCAGAGCTGTAAACAATGGGAATGCACATTATTCCCAAACAGCATAAATAATTTAAGACTTCCAGAACTGAAATTAATCTACATACCATTTGAAGCACACAGAGCCACCAATTCAGACAGAATAATGAAAGGTAAGGGAAAAACAGATGGATAATTAAAAAGATACTTCTCAAGTGGGAATAGTCTTAGCTTTGCACTGCTGGTAACAAGAAATAAATATCAAGAAAATCCTATTACATACATGTATATTTTATATGATTATTTTTTTCCAGAAGGGATTGTGGTTTTTTTTTTCTTTTCCTACACTCTGATTGGACAGTAAACCTGCTGTATCCATCAACATCTATCTGATTAACTCTTCATCTCTTTGAAGCATCATTGTTTTGTAGGGCACTGTTTGCAGAGAGATGGAAACAATCTCATTTGCCCATATTTGAGATGAGCATTCTTCCTTTAAGCCCCAACTGGCCTAGAAGTCAGCACCCTTTCATCCCCAGATGAAGTCTCCACAGCACACTTCAAAGGAAAAAATATGCTTATGGTGTCTTAACCTTTCCTTTGAAACTGAATCTGTGGATCCAATATCATCTAGCAAGGCTAATTGCATAGTATGCAAGGGAATTACTATTATTTCAATATAACCCACCATAGAGAAACGATGAAAGCTGAGGCACTGTTGTAACAGGTTTTACATAAAGACAGCACCACAAACACACTATGAAAGGCAAGTATCTTGGACAAATACAACGGGAAAATTTCACAAATTATCTGTATGATTATCTGAAAAATTATATTCAAATATCAGCCAGCTTGTTCTGCAAAGAAAGCCTTAGGTGGAGAGAAGATATAGTGAAAAAAACAAAAGAGAAAGAGAGGGGGGATGTGATTTCATGGTTAGATGTTCCCACAGTTCTTTCACCTTATTAACTTCCTGTACTCCATGTCCTAATCTCCTTACCCTTTGCGAGTTATGCATTTTCCTATAACACAGACCTAATGAATACAAAAGCTGATTTATGGTGAGGTAGAAAAACATGAAAATCCAATAGAGAACAAATACGAACATTTCATAATTAAAAAAAAAAAAATCCAAAAAACATTTCTGATTCAGGAAACCACAGTGCTCAAAAACAATGGCATGTGCACAAGTAGAAGTATGACCTAAACAGTCTGGAAAATTCTTACTACACTAAACAGCTTCTACTGTAAGAATGCAAAGGAAAGGTAACTAATTTAGAGACAACTGTAATTTTTAAACTAGAAGAATAGTAACCTTCTATGCCTCATCATGAAAATTCACATGTTCCATGAGTCCCATTAATGTAAAAATAAAACAGAAATATTGAAACCTAAGTTAGAAAAGTGCTTAAACATGTTGCAGTGTTTCTGGAGCAATCATAAGGTTAGCTATGCTTAAAAGTTTTTTTCAATCAAGGAGAGATCAGTCAGTTCTCCCTCTAAATGCCAAAAGCAGCGAAAAAGGTCTTGAATTTGGTAAAAGTGCATGAACAGTGTTCAGGTAAAAACCCAAACCAAGCTCAAAGAAAAACACAACAGAAAAAAAACTCTGAAAAAACCTTAAGTAACACTAACAATCATATCTTTTACAGAATGGGAGCTGCCTTTTTTATTACTTCCTTACTGAAGAGTGGAGGGGTGCAATTACACAACCCACACTGAGCACTGCTTTGTGTTACCTGGGATTTTGCACCAGGGACCGTCTGAGTCAGAATGAAGCAGTTGAGCCCAAATTCACCCCAGCCCAGAATGCAATAAGAGCATCCAGCCCCACATGAGGAACCAGGGATTGAAAACAGCTTTGTCCATTTATGAAAAACATCATAAGGTATTTATTTTTGTTGTTACATTTACCATATGAGGTTGGAAAATAGTACATGAATACTTTCTCCACACACACACATATATATGTATTCCTACACTGTCCACATAATCAAAACACTTTTTTTTTCTCACATTTCCAAATACATGTGGAGCACTAACGTGTCAATGTGTTGTTTATCACTAAATAAAATTAATTTACAATTTCTACATGTTTACTTTAGGCAACATGATCAGTCAATAACAATCAGTTGTGTCTTTCAAGGCAGCCAAGTTCTTCAGAAATAAACTTGATGTTACTTGGTTACTTCAATAATTTTTCCTTAATTGGAAATTATGAAAATAATTATTGAATCTATTAGTGAATCTATTAGTGGCACCTATACTCAGCAAGCACTGAAACAATCATCCACTATTTTTAAAGACATTTGATGCCAGATATAAAAGTTTCAGAGGAAACAGCTATGAAAAAGAGCACAGAAAATAAGGTTATTTTTAATTATATACAGAAATTAATATCTAGCACAGAATTACACATTATTGACATGGTAATTAAAATATTGTATTCTGAAAGATAAATATATTAGCAAGCCAGAAGGACCTGGCCTTATTTTATTATACTTTAATAGAGAGGAAATAGAGTTAAACAGATGGCACTCAGTATTTCTCAATGAATTCAGCATCTGTGAGTATATGTTGCATAAATGCCAATTAAAATGTGTCCAAGTAAATTTAATTCCCTTGCTGATAGAATGTAAGCCAACCTAGCTGGCTAAAGATCAAGGTTAACTTTAATCATCTGCTCAACTTGTAGCAAGTTGCTCTCAAATTGTACAGAAATTCCCAGAGAAATAATAAAACAGTGTTCCTATTGATTTGTATTCATTTACATTCATAATTCCCTTCTCAAGTGTTGGGCCTAAGCACAAAGGGGGAGAAAAATATAGTACTGTGTGAATCGTTTGACAAATCTAAACTGAAGAAATATTTCTTTGATTTAAAAAGCTTCTGCAGAAACGTTCAGCAGAACTTCTCCTTTGGGTAATTTTATGAAGTAATTATTTTAGAAGTGACCTGATAATTTTTATGAGTCATACCAGACACTTTTTAATTTCCTCTACTCTATCACTGAAAAATGACCACAATATTATATTTGGTTGTCATCTAAATTTTTCATAGAATGCCAAGTGAATTTTGGTTATTAAATGATCAAATACAAATAAAAAAGAATATATTGAAAAGCTAAAGCAATACTGTTATGCAATCCTATAGCAGTTCTAATTTAATTTGGCATTTTACTATCTTGTAATAAGGCAGGAAAGGACAGAAAGAACACCTTTGGTACAAAAACACCCCACCAAACACCATCCAAAGGCAAAATTCTCAAAACTTTGAGATTTTGTGCCATATTTCAAGAATTACAAAGTGCAGTCTAGTGGGTTTGCACCCAGGAAAACTAAGCATCCACCCCCATGAGAAAAGAGAAGGCGTTTTTGTGATGGTCTGAGCCATCCTTTAAAATTCAGTATCATTGACTAAACTGGGGCAAATGTACACCAAGCAAAGCTTGGATCTTTTGCAAAGCTAATCAATTAAGTTCCTTTATACATAATCCATGTGTGCAGTCTTTTCCCATACCAATTATTTCATGCTGGCAGCGTTTTGTTGAGGGAAAAGCCAGTCAGAAACTATAAAACATACAGCCCAACAGCAAATGAAATTAAATGCCAGAAGTGCAAATTACTATCTAGGAAATGAAATCTGAACTATTCATGCATGTATACATGCTAGCAATAAATTAAATTATGGCAGTCAGGGAAAAGACCTAAATGTCATTAGAAAGAGTGCAATGGAAACAGTGGTGCCACGATCAGAAAATATAAAATAAAAGCTTTCCTTGAAGTGGGAAAACAAAAGGTTTACTGCTGTTCTTTACAATAGCAGAAATAAAATGACTCAGCAAGACCTCAATGCATTGTTAGATTACAGAAATCATACTGGATTTTGAACAGTTCACAAATTCAGCAAAATCCACTTATTGGGCAGGTCTGCAGGACTGGCTGGGGAAGACATCATTGTGTCTCTTATAGGAGGTCAGTGCTCAACAGAATGCACACAAGAAGCCTCATTTTCAGACCTATTAATCAGTGAACTATTGGAGCTCTGGCTGAGAAGCACCTGGGAAAACCAGGTCCCTAAGAATTTTAATAACCAGACAGTGGTGCTGGAGAGAAAGAAAATAAAAATGAAAACACCCAACACAAAGCCAGGGTCAACAACAGACATGGTTCCTAAATTAAATTATGAATTGGGTAATGTCAGCAGAATTCTCAAATCTGAATTTAAATAAGTAGGGTTGGTGCACTACTCTTGACTGCCTTGTCACTCATAGTCCTTTACTGCAAGAGAGGCCACAGAAGGAACAGAAAAATCCTAAAATCTTAAGGTAGTCAGAGGTTCTGTAGTACAACATGACTGACTATAATGTACTGAGGAAAGACTCACATGGTCCAAAAATAAGAAAACTCCTTATTCAAAATAACACTACTAGGTAAGATAATTTCTGAGCAGAGCCAGCATTCAGCACAGAGGCAGGCTGATGGAAAGAAAGACAGATGGACAAGGCAACTTGAGGGTGAGAAACAAACAATGGTGTCCCCTTCAAGCCTTTCCTGGTCCCTGCCTTCACCTTTTGGGAGAAGCATTTTTGCTTGACTTACCTGAAACGAGGATTTGTGGGCAAGAGCAAATTCCAAGGGACAAATGAACAGCCCCCAAACACCAGATTTGTTTTAATCCCCTGCAGGAATGCACCAGCAAAGAGGCAGAAGAGGCCTGTGTGCAGTGTTCTTCTTTTGTGTTTCTCGGGCTGTGCAGTTATTGCTCCTGATTGAAGCTGTGCTTGGTTTCTGCACCTGGCTGAGTTTCCAACCCTTTTCAGAGGCTTCATAATGAATTCTGTCTAAAAATTTCACCAAAGTCAGGATGGGTCCATTTCCCCATTCAGCTGGTGACAGATGAACGTCACATACATCACAGCAAACTGCAAGACTTGTGAGAGTGGGCTCTGAGCTTTTGATGGCAACAGAAGCATCTCCAGATTCACAAACAAGATTCACTACTGATGATTCAGACACATTTTTCACAAAGCTCTTGGAAAACAAAAGGCAGAGCACCTAACAGGATGGATCAGGCCCTACTAAGCAATAATCCTCACAATGATTGTAATAATACTTGGATTAGATTCTCTACTCCAGCTTGCAATGTGCAAAATAATACAATTCAACAATTGCTGTAATTCTTTGCAGATGCACAAAGAATAAGCACTTAAAGATTCAACTCAGCAGGTTCCATTGTTTTCTACTGTAACCATTGCTCTATTTATTTAGAAGAGGTGACCTTCTAGTAACCTTGTACAGTGGCTAGAAATGAATGGAAATTTGACCTCACTTTAAGACCTCCATAAAAAGAATTATACTATAATGATTTCGCATCTTTATGTCAGCATGTCAGATAAATATTTTATTTAGTTGCTAGCTGGATAATGCATTTTCAAAACAACTCACAATGCTGAATGCATTTTTAAAATATATTGCTAAATGAAGCACAAATTCAACTAATTTTAAAATATTTAAATATATTTGACATTTAAGAAATATTGGGCATATTTTCCTTAGTGCAAATGCATTATGTATTTAAAAACTTTTAGCTGCCATTAGGAAGCAGTACCTATGAATAATACATTTTTTTTCTGATGTCTTTTCATGTACACAAAAACATCAATTTGTACCTAGCTTAAAAGAAATCTAAATTACAGGTAAGCCATCTAATGTGTCCCTTACTACCTTTTGGCAAGATTAGTCTAATCAGAGTTTTTCCACTAAATTACCCAGATCAACAGAAACCTTGCACAATTATATCCTGCTCTCTGAAATAGCACATGATCTTTCCTCATGTGGGTAATTGCCAGGGTGGAAAATTGCAGTGAGGATGATGGTACAGATGTTCTTTTTCAGTTGACCAAACAAAATGAAAGAAAACAAGGAATTCCTGTTTCATAATGAATTCTGTTTAAAGTCCACTGGTTTATAAACATTCGCACACACATAAATATAACAGGGATCTTCAACAGATTTTTCTAACAGAAGATTGCATTCTTCTGTTGATGGTACAGGAAAAGATTAGGTTTTAAGGAAAGAAAGTATTAAGAAAGCATCAACATGTGAAAAACAAATGTTCAATGTTTGCAACCTGTAAGAACGCACGCTAGGTTACTCCTTAAGTTAAAGCTCTTGAAGGGGATTTCAGAGCAGGACAGTTTCACTGGGGCCAGGCTTTTTCACTGGTGAGCATGGACAAAAGACAAGCAATCTTAGCACTGAGAGAATAAAAAGAAAATCTGCCTGCACCCCTTGTTACTGCTGCATGTACTGATCCCCATGGCTGGAAGCAGCAATTGCACCTGAGGGGGATGAAGGGAGCTCAGTGTGAGGGATGTCCTCTCTATCCACTGCTGCAGAGCCACGCTCACACAAGGCACAGCTCATGAAATCTGTTTCCCAGACCTCACAACCCCTTGCCTTCCTCCTGTCCTGCTCTTCTCTCCCCACAGGTACTTCCTGCCCTGTGTGCCTTTGGGAGCTGTTCTCCATTAGATGCTTGTTCAGTGAGATTGTACCAAATTGTGGGGGTTTTATTTATTTTTTTTTTTCTTACCATTAACTATCTTAAATTGCACCCAAAACCTATCATTAAACAAAACTGCCGTTAGAGTTGAGGATTTTTAACATTTAGGTTATTTCCAGAACTGCTCTTCTTGTTCTCAAATACAAAGCAAGCAAACAAACAAGACCTAGCAATTACTAATTGTAATTACTAATTGCAATTACTTTGCACTGGCTTGTATCAGCACCAGTCTTCAATTATGGCAATACAGAGTGATGGAGATTGTTCTACAGCACAGGGACACCCAACAAAGGTCTCAAAAAAAGGAGACATGGAACCAGGCAATGGTGGTGGAGAGCTTAGAAGAGCACCTGTCTGAAGCCAAAACTCCACAGAATTCTTTCATGTAAGTAACATTATTTTGCACTATTATATGCACTATTATGTATGAATATCCTGTATAATCTCTAACTAGGAACAGAGATGGAGCTGTTCTTCCTATCAACCTCAAGAATGTGTTTTATTTATCCTCAGTTAGAACAAAGTAATTGAAAACATCTGATTTGATGTTTTAACAGCAACAAACAAATAATTACTGAGAGTTACAGATGGAAAGTGTAAATACACTAATTTTGAGCACTTCCTAGTGTTACCTGTCAGGAAGGGGGTCAGTTCCCATTTGCTTTCTCCACAGAGCACAAAGCCAAAATTACAGGCTGGACTCACCCCCTGTTTTGCAGCTCAGCTTTATGGTAAACTGAGACAAAAATACAGCATCTTTTGGGCTACATTTGTCACTAAACCAGTCTGTCAAGGATCCATCACACAGGGCAGGTTCCTGAAATGCTGAGCAACTCTCAAAAAGCTAGTGACAAAGAGTCAGAAAACCCATTTCATTTCCATGTAAAAGCCTAACAGCCACAGACTTAGTTGGTGATTACAGGATCTATCATCCTCTTTCAAATATTTCCTGCAAGAGAAAAGGAGTGAGAGAAGAACAATGTAGAGAGCAACTTATTCACTGCCTCATAATGAAAGAAAGTAATCTGGATTATCTTTCCCTCTTTGCCAGTCCAAACCCCAGTCTGAGGTGCAGAATTTTAGCCATTTGTGTCTGGTTAAGCTAAGCATTATTTCTCTCTGCCTTGCCTTGGCTTAAATCACTAACTTCAACAAATACATGTTTAAATTTCAGTACTGTCATATTAATAATACTTAAACTGCCTCCCATACAACACTGAGGAGGAAAGAGTATCAGCACTGACATCCACAAAATATATGTTGGTGGCACACACGTTACCTCTCACACCCAAGAGGTCAGCAATTAAGTTTATTTCTCCTTGTGATTCATGGAGAAACTTTTAAAGCTGTCTTTCTGAACAATGTCTCAAACACTAAGCATTTGGTTTATGTAAGCAATAAAATTGGCAGCTCCATCCCATGCTTATTTGTGAGTTGTGCTCTCCACAAAAAGTCAGGCATCCTACCAGAGTCATTTAGTTTGCAGAAGATTTAGGCTTCAAGCTGCTTTAAGTATTTAGTGTTGAAAATCATCTTGTTTTACAGTGATACTGTCAAAACTCTTTCCCTTCCCAAACATGTCAGCATTTAATTTACTAAGTAGTACTTGTAGCTTACAATAAAACTATCATAGTTTTGATGCCATGCTCACAAAAACAGCTGGATGTGCACACTACAGAATTTACGATGCTCCATGACACAAATATGGAGTAAAATTTTCTTCCAAGAAAAGTGAGGTTTAATCAAGAAGTATGTAATTATTTGTAAAAAATGAGAATACTAGGATTAATTTACTGATGTTTCATGGTTTTGTCTAAAAGATTGCAAAAAACCAGCAGTGTTGGATTATTGTCCAGGTGTGAAATCTGTGACACCACATAACCCAGCACCTGAAGGGACAAAACCATTCAGCAGCCTTTACAAATGTGGCAACAGAACCAGGCTGATTGCACTGTGCAAACCTGCCTTCACTTTCTCTAGTCCCAGGTTCCTGGCTGAAAAAAACCACATGGCTTCCCACACAGCCAAAGGTCACAAAGCATTAGGAACATGAGGGCTGTATGAAAACCTCAATTAGATGTAGAGCGTGACCTAGATCTCGACGTAAATACTGAAACGCAGATAAATACTGAGAGGATTTAGATCACTGAGCCCTTCAGAAACTAAAATGGGTTTATACTAATGAAAATCCTTCCATCCTCTTCATACTGCCACAATTCTACTCACATATGTTAAGAAATTTAACTTATTCCTAGCTTTCTGTTTTAATGTGCTTGCCACAGACAGACACATCCTCCTTGACCACATTACCAATATGTTAACCTGACAAAATATTAACAAGACACTTCCACTGTATTTTCATGCCCACATTAACTTCTGACATAAAAGCCTGCAAACCAACCTTTAAATAGACTTAAATCATACTGAAACTGTACAACTGAGATTTTTATATGGTCTGTTTATAACATGAAAAGTAATTATTCTGATATGGACCTGATAATTTCCATTCACCTGTTCCAATGGGAACGTGAGGTTAATAAAAGATGTAGATTTAAATAAGAAGTACCATAATTGGAACCTCATCTTTACATTTGCTCTCATACTATCAAATCCTGCATAGAAAATGTCTGTCAGGTTCCTGGGGCAAAATATATGAGGACTTCACATCACTGACTTTTATTTAATAATGAGGCTGCTGCCATACCTGGGCGTAGGCAACCATTTTATGTGTGCTCAAATTAAATTTACATTCTTTAACAAGCTCCTTGAAGCCCTGTTGACATTAGGTGTACTCTAATTACTGCTGGAATTTAGAGGTTTAAGTAGTAGTGTTAACTTGAATTCAAGTCAGATTGTTAAAGTTCAGTAACAGCTAAAAGAGATGACAGGAAGGAATAGGACTGCAGTTCAAAATATTCACAGAAGTGTGAAGATACTCTTCCATAGGTTTCTATGTCTCCAGATTGCCTAAATATTAATATTTTTCAGTAACAAGGCAAAGATTTTAAATTGTATCAGAACCTGCACCTACTATTCAATTCCAACTAAGAGCTGAAGAAATCATTTTATTGCCTCCCATCCCTTTTTCATAGACAAAATTCCCAAAAGTAAAATCAACAGTTCCACATGCTTAAAAATGACATATTTATATATTCATAGACAAACAAACATGCACATTCTCACTACTTGTTTCTCAGCAGTCCTAAAAAATCTGAAAGTCCTGGCACCTCTCAGGATACTGACAGTGGCTGTGTGTCCTGATTTCAGACGAGTCCTTGTGGTTGTAAAAACTTTCAAGGACCAACACAGGAATCTGATTCTAAGCAAACCTGCTTGCAAGCATATTGTGGGATTATCTTTTTTCTCGGTGGTTTGCTGTTGATTTTATAAAAGTTATTTTAAAAGCTTCTTTCACAGGCCATCTCCTGTACAATTATCCTGAGTACATTTTTCAGGTAAATCATGGCTGCGATTCTATAACACTGCTGCAAACTGGTTGCCAGACATTAAAATGTAGGATTTTTATTTAAACAAAGGTATGGAAAAGAAAAGAAGAACTGCTAAATTAATGCCAATCTCCAAACATATGCCAAAAAAGCAAATTCAAAATTGAAGATGAAATGTAATTCCTTGATTACAGCATTGAATAATTATCTATGATTTTGCATTTGGGTACACTCATAGATCATACCAAACGTAAAAGCATTGTATAAAACCACCTCCACAAAAAAGACAATTGTTCTTTTACAACTGTTGGTTTTGTTTTCTTTGGTAGAACAGGTTGGCCTGTTATGATTTTGAAGTGGTTAAAAACTGTTTCTTTAAACAAACTTGTAGCCCAAGGACAAATGCATTCTTAAGTGTAGTGAGTGCAATGTGTTTCTAACAAAACCAATAAACTTTCATGCTAAAGTGCTTTACCACCACTAACAGATGATTCCTATATTGTATGAATTAGGTCATTTTACTTATTCTAGTACGTATTCTTATTTAAAATATTGGGTTTTTGAAAACTCCAACTCTGCTCTACATTTAGTTTTGCATCAGGCAGTTACAATTGAGTGATCAAATAATTTTCTGAACTAAAGTTAAGCTCACATGTAGATAAAGTGAGTGTCTCTTGGGTTTGTAACAGCAGAACCTCCACAGAAAGAGAGCCAAAGCAGTGATCTCCATTTCAGTGACACTAAAATTACTGAAGGATTTATGAATAGTTTCTCTCCTTGTTCCACCCAGATCACTGTGTCATCTGGGTAAGGCTGAAGACTTAAGAGTATTTCACCTAAACTAATAAAGCTATTTACTGAATCTGAACTAAGTGCTGAAGTTTACTTCTAATGAGTGTTGACTGATCTTGGCTAAGAGAGTGAATTAGAATACACATAGCTGAGCCAGACAAGTCATCACTAGTCAGTAAGTCCCCTGGGACAGAAGGAAGAAAAATTGTTTCTCAGCTTATTTTTTTTTCTGAAGGATCACCACAAACGCTCATGTTGATAGGAGCACTATCTTGACATCCTTTCAGAGCTGTTCTTAGCACTGGTAATATCTTGCCCTGCTGAGAAATTTTTTTTACAAGTTAAAAAATGAAGCCATTTTAACAGCTCATTTTGTTTTTTATCTATCCAAACACTTATAACACACTCATCACCCCCGTGTTTGCGAGGCTGTGTTGTCACACAAAGGATTAGAGTGCAAATCCCTCGGGGCCTGCAGGGCTTCTCAACAAACTGGTTTGGGGTGGCGAGGGGCTCTGTGTGCTCCAAGGATGCTGGATTGGTGCTCTGAGGGCCCAGCTGCTTTGACTCAGCTCCTCCTGACACCCTGAGCAGCCCAACTCACATCTCTCTGCCTCCGTCTCCACACAGAACAGAAGCAGCATTTCTCTCAAAACCTATGTCTCGAAAGCCAACAAAATAAAAATTTTATCCACGAGCATTCTCAACAAAAACAAACTTAATATCACCAAAAGGCTCAAGCTGTTATCATATTCCTTCTACCAAAAAGCAATGCTGTAAGGATTTTATGTCACCAGCACTGTCACTCTCATGAAATTAAAATAGGAAAAAATAGTCTCAACCAAACAAACATAAAGTACCACAAATTTTCAAGTTTTGCTGCCTTCACTCAGTTAAAGTTCATGAAGCTCACAAAGAACAGCAAGGCAGAGGGACAACACTGAAGTTGTAACTCAATTTACAGTTTCATCTGTGCTTACATTTGCGCTGCTTTAATTTAGTTTTGGTAAATTTTACAGCCACTCTCACCCCGTAATTCTCTCCATAGTTTAGCTGCCTTTAAAATAAAAACAATTCATGTAATGTGTTACAGAGAAGTGCTGCTAGAGCCACATAAATCAGGCCTTCTGTAAAACTTTTCAGGTGTGAAATCAGAATGAAAACAAGACA
>JAHXMQ010012338.1:2806898-2889305 GCA_020466415.1 Ammodramus savannarum pratensis | reverse complement strand
AATAGCATCTCCCTTAAAGTAAAAGTGCATCTGCTAAGCCTCTCTGTGCAAATGACACAGCTCCTTTGTCCCTGAAGATTTTCAGCTGAGCCATGTATTTGCCTGGAAATACATAATTTAAATAAGCAAGTATCACCTGCCATGATTTTTTAAAAAATACATTGTGAGAATCCTGGTTCTTTTTAACTATGCTTTTTATTACCTCTATATTTCCCAGATTAGGATCCAAAACCAAAATATTTTGGGTAAAAACAAAAATCCCCTCAACACTGGTGAAGTGTTGGAGGAGGCAATTAGCTTGTCCTTTGCATACAAGCTTCAGAGAACCTGGAAAAAGTGGAAGGAATTGAGTTTTCCTCTAATTGAAACCTAGTATCCAGATAAACTTGCATACATCTAACCTTTGTTCTCTTACTACAAAGCTGCTCAATTACACAAGGAAAATGGGGCACAATAAAAGCTAGGGCATCTATTCCCACCACAGGAATCCATTTTAATTATTCCCACCAGCAGATATGAAGTATTTCCTAATGCAAATGCTGGACTCTCAGAATGCTCACATCAAGGAGCTGCACTTCAGAGGGACGAAGCACAAAAGGGTTGCATTTTACACTCAGTTTAAGCACAGCATTATCTGATTATTCTGCTATGGAACTGAAAAGGCACACTTTTCACTAATCTAAGTTTTCAGCAAAGTTGTTGCAGATTTCCTAATGTGAATTATGAATATGCACATCAGATTACAGCAAAATGTAGCAATTTCTGTAAACAGCCCAGGAACACAACACAGTACACTCTGCATTCATTCACTCATGGATCTGCCTTTGAGATACAAGGACCTTTCTGCAGGCCTCAAGCATTTTAGTGCTTCAAAGAGTGTTTTAAACAAGGGACGAAATTGATCTGCTAATGATTTCATCAGCAAGTCAAAAGATCTTTATGGCATAAAATTCAGACCTGAAGATTCAACCTAAGCCAAATTCTTACCTTTAACTGTCCCTGCCAACCCAAGTCATTCTATGACTTTGATATATGGCAAACCCTGAATGAAAGCTCTGAGCTCCATCCCTGCTCCCTGTTTGACCTTGCCCAAGGGCCCCTCCATGTCCTCTTTTCTTTAGCTGCTCTCACCAGCCTCCTCTTCCACTCCCAAGTTATCTCCAGTGTCTCCTCAGGTGAGTAAAGAAAGAGGCAGACTCCAAGCAGTGACTACAGGATGGTAACCTCAAGTAATGCAGAACTACACATTTATTATTATCTGTGTTTTCAAATAAATAGATAAAAATAAATGTGAGGGGAATAAGGTCCTGAATTTACAGATTGCCATACAAAGAGTCCCTGGAATCTTCTCAGAGTCTGTGGATTCTATGTGAAGGCCCCTGAAGCAGGGACTGGGTGCCAAAGCGCACATCTGTCATGAGGAAAAGCTTTTATTCCAGTCACAGAATAAGAAATAAAGTTTAGAGAAGTATCTGTGTATTTTCATTAAAAGCATCTACCATATGATCCTATGATTAGGCTATACTAAAAAAAAGTCACAAAGTTTAATGGCAGAGGAAAATTGGGATTTACACAGTCCTCCATTCTGTGCTAGCAATCCAAACATTCTCACTTATACCAGAAATGGTCTGGTCTTATAAAAGTAAGTTGATTCTCAATATCTGAGGTGAAGGAAATACATCCGTATGTAAATTTAAAATATGCATATATATATTTCTTCATCCAAAATCCTAGAGTTAATGAAGGGTCTTTGTTGAGAATTCTGTTCAAAGGTCCACTTAAAAACAAAGAGACTTTTAAATTACATTTTTACTTGATATATAATTCAGAAACATGTTGGATAAATGAAATGTCTTAGACAAATGTGCAGATTCACCAGTACAACTTCTGTGCAGAGACATATACACATCTTTGCCATACACACAGCTCAAAATTACTACCATGTGCCAAATAAACTTTTACAGATGTTCAGCAGCAGAGTTCAAAGAAACTGCATTGTGTCTTCCTTGATATATACCAGCCAAATATATAAAAACAAAGAGATGTCAAGATATCAAATGAAGTGTCCATTTGCTGATGTTCAGATAAATGAGACATGCAGAGCTGCTGATATTCTTTCTTTCCCATTACTTGAATTTCATTCAAGTAAATGATACTTTGCAGTTATTGTGAGTTTCCATCATGAAGCATTCCAGCTAAGCTATGGCATGTTTTAAAGTGACTTTTCCTTTGGCTTTTTCTACAAAACCCCTGGATATTTCTACATTACATGTGACATACCCCCCTGAGAAACTTCTGTGTGCACACATAGAAACTGTCTCTCTTTCTCTCAGCATTATATCTATTATTTAGAGAAAAACATGCTCTTTTAAGGATAGGGTCACTTCTTGAAATTTGATCACAAAATAATTAGTGTTTTTTGCTTGGTAAAACCAGTAATATCCTAGAAAAGGTTAGCCTTAATAAGGCATCACCTCTGCTTTTATTTTTTATTACTTTGAAGGCAATTACACTGCAAATTCCTGTAATAAATCTAAAAATCTTCTAATTAAGTCTGTAACTGTACATTAAGTTTAATTCATCATGTCCTGTTGACCACTCACACGTTCCATACTTGTGTTCCCATTAATGCATTTTCCCTTAGGCTATGTCTAACATTCCTACCTTTGAACATTTGAACAACACGTATAGCTTTTTAAAAATAATATAAAAAAAACTCCACAAAACTTTCCGCCTTCACCAGGAAATGATTCCTTTCTTCTTCTTCACTGTGGATTTCCCACGTACCTCTCTATCCCTAAAACACCTCCCTGCACACCCTCCCAAATTACACTTTCCTCAGGTACAGGACAAGCAAGATTCAGTCCCAGAATAGTGACAGGTTTAAAGTATAATATTTCACAGCCTGTCAAGGCTGGAAAGAAAGGTTTTTTTAGCGTTTAGTGAGCTACAAGTTCCCTTTCCAATAAGAAAGATCCTTCTCCTACTCTGCTATTCACTCTCTCACTATGCCCATGTATACACACCCACATATATATTTAAATATGCACCCAGTCTAATATATCTCTTTTTATACATCAATCACAGGAAGATTAGACAAATTTTAGAGATTTCTACAATCTATTGCTTACATTTTTTTCCTTTATTTTCTAGTATCACACAAGTAGATCTGTTCCATAGGATGGAAAAGATGAGAAACACCACCAATGCAACTAAGAAATAATTCAAGGGAGTTTTCTGAAACCAGATTTTTTTTTTTCCATACAAGTTTTGTCATACATTGCAAATTCATGTAACATAAAAGATGTAACTTAATGGTTTTCTTCTTCTTTCCTTAGGACCAACTGCAGAAGTAATTTACGGCTTTCACACCCAATACCATCCAAACTTTTTGCCAATAAAAACTAGCACTAACCTTTCATGTTTTCTTCCTCTCTTAAATCTAAAATTTCCTCTCCTAAAACAGAGACTAGGCTTATTACTACTAAAAAAATGACTACGTTTTGTGTGCTTTTTTTTTTTTTTTTTAAATAAAATAAGAATTCATCAAAAATACAATTTTGTGAGCAGTGAAATTAATGAAGACTGATTCCTTGCAGATTTGTCTCTCACACCCAGTTACTCCAGCACCTAACAAGGTAGCTTTCCATTATTTAGGTCATTTCCAACATCCCTGCTCCCTGGTGCCACACAAGGGCTGAACTCATGCATGCTACTTCCTCCAGAGTCTCTCATTCTCCAGCTGCCTTTCCTAGGTGCCTGAATTTCAGGAAATTTGTAGGAATGGATTTTCTCAGAAACTAGGCCCTGTCTTCGATTTGGTTGAAACTGGGCAGTGAGTTAAAAGCCCTGTTGTTGTGGGAAGCACTCACGTTCATGTGGGTGCACGTGTGCACACACAGTGTAATCACATAAAACTCATTTCCTTCGGAAACCAGCTCACAACGATTTAGCAACAGCAGATGTGAGCACAGTTATGGAAAGCAGCTGCATGGCTTTTCCATGAAACAAACAAACATAAGGTCAACACACATGCAGGTTCCTTTAACAAAGCTCAACTGGCAGGCCTTTGAAATATTTACATAAATATTTTAAATATTCTCTTTCTGTGGGGCAGAGGACACATCTTGACATCAGTTCATGTAAGGAGTGTTTCTTATTTTCTCTGGGTCTAATTCTTCCCAACTGAAGTTGACAGAAGCTTTATTTTGACTTTCAGATCTACAGTCAGGATTTCTTTGTTAGAGTTTATTGATAAAATTTATCTGGGTGTGCTCATACTTCTTGTTCTCTGACTGCACTTGTACAAATAATTATTTTCATATCTATTTCATGCCACGAATATATCTGAGCTACTCCAAAATCTATCAGTGACAAAATATGTAAGAAAATCTTTGTAACAAAATGAATTAGAACCCAGAGACATTTGGAAACAAGTATCCCCACAAAACAGCCCTATGGTTTTAAGCAGGGAGATGAGCTTTCCACTGCTTCTGACAATGGAGCACAGTTTGGGCTCTCTGCTGAGAGCCATTTAGCAAATACTTTGCTACATCCAACTTCAAAAGCCATCTGGAAATTATACTGGGGCATGTGTCATCCTGGTAACAGAGAAACAGAAAACTCTGAGGGATCCTGAGGGGCAACAGAATCCAGCCCTATTGTCTCCTCTTTCACTACGCCAGAGACATTTAATCCAGAGAAGTCCACAGCACTTTTATAACCTTTTATACTCCTCAGTTGTCTCATCTGCTTCAGAAAGCTCAAGAAGAAACCAAAGCTAGGCTCTAATTAAGCAACCCCCTCATGACACCTCATACTCAAGAATCTGTGCCAAATATTACTTTATACATGGTTTGACAATATTGGGTCCCACTACATCACAGGAGCCACATTTCCTTTCCACGTGTTCCTCAAGGAAAGCCTCCTGCACTGAACTCCCATAGCTGGAGTACTTCAGCTAACAACAGTGCCACTTGCTGGATTTCTACTGCTTCCAGGAGTAAAAAGGGTTATCTTAATCTATGAAAAATGCAGTAAAAGATAAAAACTTTCAACCACATTTTGTAATACTTCACTACTAATGCTCAGTTTTGCAGTGTACTGACCAGTTCCATAGCAGATGAGAGAGTTTGGGCTGTTACTTTTAGCTCTGTGGCTGATCTCTTAATGAATAAAATACCTACCCCCCTCTCCCACTAGGATCTAGAAATAATAACAATTTTTGAAAAATAAACAGTCAGAATTTTAACAGCTACCTCAGTTATGGGCTGCTTTCCCAAATCTCCTTTTTGTATGAAGTGAGACTCAAATAAAACTCAAATTACCTCTGCAATGTAGATCTGGGTAAAAGTTAAAAGAGATGAAGAGAGAAATGCACCCACTATTGAGTTCAGTGTCAATCACATCTCCCCAGCCTACGACTTGAAAATAAAGACCATTATTAGGATTTAGAGGGAAGCACAGATACTCTACTACAACTTCTCAATATTAGAAAACAAACAGCCTAAATTCAGTACAACCTTGGTGATTACCAGCCACAGTTAACTGGGATCAGTTATCTAAACTAAAATACATTCAGCTCACTCTGAAGGCTCCAAACACTGCTTTGCTTTTCTAAAAAATAAAAAGTGCCATGTAATTTTACTGGTCCAATTTCTATTTGGTAGAACTGAGAGTATTCCAGATTTGATAAACAAAGCAGCTGTTGAGACAAGGCCTCTTAAACTGAGTGCAATTCTCTAAGTGTCTGCATGTATCCCTGCTTGAAACACCATTCTGTTTTACTCCTTTTTCCCATTCTGTCACATTTGATCCTTCACAAATGCTGGGGGCTCAACTGGACTATTATTAATAATTTGAATAATAAACATTTCTTAACAACATGTGAGACTTAAAGTACTTCAGTAGAGATGAAAATGCACTAAGAGCTTTGCCTGGTAAAATGTATGCCACCTCCAAGGTGAGCACTTGCTCTTCCCTTTACTTGAGGAGGAGAGGGAAAGGCAAGTTCCAGACAGAAAATGAAGATACAAAATGTAAACATCAGAATTAACTCCATCTAAGATGACCTGCAAACATTTAAATTGCATTTTCAGCAAAACACAACTCATAATTAATGAGACCACCAAATTTGCTGAGACACAAGTAGAGTATTCAGATTAATTCTGGAGGCTTGTTTGCTGCCAGTGTTTATCTGATGTATTGGGAATATTCTTAGAAGCCAGTAATCATGGAAGGAGGTTGATCTGAGAACTTGGTCTGCAGTGTGCGTGCTTGAGAGATGTTATCTGTGCTCCCTGTTGAGAAAGATTACTAGTACCCAATCTTCTTTAGTGTTCTGGATTAGAATGGTGTTCTAGTGACATCCTCTTGCCTTTTGTTCAATTCAAATTCTAATTTTGTAAGCACTTGCCTATTTTTTTACTTTATTAGAAGAATATATTTTGTGTCTACAATATTGTAAGATAAGAGAAAGATTAACATGCTCTTACAGGTATCAAACACATTATTTCCTAGAAAGATATCCCCATCACACCTCGAACCATGTTAATATTATTTGGTGATTTTTGTCCTCCCAGATGTGTTCTGGATTCTTGGAACCAGGGTGTGGATTTTCAGCTTAAAGGTTGCTGTCAGAGCAATGAAATGCCACCTTCACTGCAGCTCACAAACTGACACACAGCTGCGTGTACTGGAGAACACAAAGCCAGGTCACAATGCCAGCAGCACCACTTTGACCTTGCAAGACAGTCATTCATCCCACTGAAAAGCCTAGCAATACTTCCTAAAGTTTATTTGAAAGAAGAGGAAAAAACCGTCTCCAATTGTTTTGGTTGGTTTCATTTGGTATACTCATGCATATAGAAAGTATTAAAAATTGGCATAGTGTGCATTTCCCTGCAGTAAAACTCGCACAAATGTTTTCTTTGCCATCAAAATGTTACTCCAGCCCCTGTCTAAAGAAGAAGTAATGACTACACATATTTCCTAGGCTATAAAAGCAAAAGTAAACCAAAACCTTAAATGAAGGAAAAATTCTGCTTCCTTAAGTGAATCATTGTGGTAAAGCAAATAGAACTGATTAGATAGATAGATAGATAGATTTTTTTTCATTTTTTTTTCCATCTGCCTCAGAATTGATACATTCTGGAACAGCTTGCCAGTGCTTGGCTGCCCAGTTCACTAGAAGCAAAAAGTAATTAAAAAGCCCTCTTTGGTTCTAGCAAGAGTTTTTTCCTCCTGGAAGCCTTGCCAATAGATGTGAGTCCTGATGCCTTTTTGCAAGGACAGCTCAGACATCTCTGGGCTAGCCCACCTTCTGCAGTCCTCTCAATTTCTTCTCTCTGCTTCTTGGATCAAGTTCCCAGAGTTTCACACTCCTAAGCATTCTCACAACTCCTGCCTCGTGCGTGGTTGCTGGGCTGATTCTGGCACTGATTTTCCCTCAGTTCCTTTCCAGCAATGAGTCAATCTGAGGTGCAGCACAAGTCTCAGCACAGCAGCTGCCTTCATCTTCCTCTCACTTTAACGAGCAATGCTCTGCTCACCATCTCACACAAGGCCAAGCTGTAAAATGAGTTGTGGAGGTCAGCAGCAGCTCTGCTGCCTCTTTTCTGGAGCTCAGGATTCCTCCAAGGCTTGCTCCTTCTCTCACAAGCAGTGTTCCAACACAGATAGATTGTCTTTACCTTTCCAGCATTTTTTTAGATGTAGGTACCTACTTAGATGGCAAAGCCAACAGCTGAGAAGATGTTAGAAGTTTGATAAGAAAATTTGGCACAGCATACTTGAAAGATGGGAGGTTACTACAGATTTCATCTACTGAAAAAACAATTCACCTGCACATGAATGTTCCCTCTATTTTTTAACCCCAAAAGTTAATGTGGCCATGGAATATATCTAACTTTGTATCCTAATGGGCCCAATAGTTCAAACCTTGTTAGATTTTTTTATTTGCATTTGTTCAACTTTAATGAATTTAAAGAATCCAGGAATTATTCTGTGAATCTAATGCTGTTAATAGGATACAAAAACTGGAGGAAAAGTAACTTTTTAGGAGGCAGAAAATTTATTTGCACAGATGAAATACCTGACCTATAAATACAGAAATATTTATATAAAATACTTTTGCTTGCTGCTGTTACAGAACAACCAGAACAACCTCTCAAAGAACTTAAAGACTTCTTAAAGGCAGCTCTTCCATTTAATATAAAACAAAACCCACACATCCTATTATTTCCCTGTGCCATCAAAGATACATTCACTTTGGAATTCAGAAATAGTCACAAAGCCACTGCTGAAGCCCTGAGATAACAAGGACTATCATGCACCAAACTTCAAGAATGCAAGAAGCCCATTTATCTTAATGTGGAGCACAGGTGTCACTGGCACATGTTATCAGTTCAATGTGCTGTTTTAAGCTTTCAAATATTGAAGATACCAGTACCACCATGAAGATGGAAACAAGTCTTCCTTTACAGTTCCTCACACAGCTTTTTCCTTTTTTGTGCATTACAGTGCAAAGTTCATATGCCATCAATTCTGCTTTCATGTCTTCCTTATTAAAATACCTTTTCCTGAATAAAACTTTTTTTTTTTAATTAGTCAATCTTTTCTGTTGCCCTGAATTGTCCTATCACAAGAAGATGTGTATGAGATTAGGAGTGGAAGTGGAATCCAACATAGGATTCTGGCACTTGAAGGTTATTTGTCACATGGAGACTCATGCCATATCAGCCACTTTATACATGGCTACAAGGGAAACATCTGCAAGGTCTAAGAGTGATAAGGAATAACCTGCCCTGCTACTGAAAAAAGGCTGCATTCTATTCAAAGGCCCAAGATAAGACTTAATTAACTGAGATTTCATAATGGAGAAATGATGGATAATGTAGACCTAATATATTCCACATTCACAAAGGCATCAAGAAAACATGTCAAAAAGAGAATCTTAAGCTTTTTTTTTTTCTTCCCCTCAGAAGTATTTGCAGCCCTGAATAAAAAATAAGGCTAAAACAATTTCAAGCAACTCTAAATATCAGCTTTTCCAGAGATGCTATTTTTAAGTTCTGATCTTGTGATTCCACTCCTTCTCCTACACATGCTTTTGCAAGCATTATTAAAACACACTATCTTAAACCACCATGGAGAATGCAGAGAGGCCCTCAAAATATTGGCTTTGCTGGCCATTTTCACAGAGAAGAAGCTAAGCCACATAAATTTTAATAGTACTTTTGCTGCTCATTTCAGAGAGAAATAAAGCTGGTTGGTGGCACAGAAAAGAAGGATGCTATTAGAAGTTAAAGGAGGAGAAAACAGAAAAACCTTTTCAATGACAATAAACAACAAGCCTGACCTTTTGGAGGAGGGTACTCTGCCCTAACACTGCATCTCAAATGAGCTGAAAAGGAGATCTTAGCAGCACAGAATGATTTATAAAATGGCAAACCCTGCAGCAGGAGAGAAGAGGGAGCCCAAATGACAAAGGAATTAATCCCCATGACTGCGGGCAGTGTTTCACTTCCAGTGAAGTCTGCACCCAAAGGCATTTGCATCTGCATCCTGACTGAACTCCTCTGCCATTCTGTTTAGCAAAGGCCTCGCCTTACATCTCCACTGGAATGAAATGAAACCCATATATTGCTAACTAAGTCCCTGACACTTCATCTGGCTGCAGCCAGTACTGTATAGGCTGGTTTTAGTTTTGGAGGTATTGAGACATGTGAGTTTCAAAGCCAACAGAAATCTCGGAAACAAACAGAACTTCCATTCCTGATCAAGCCCGTCACAGCTCAGCCCTTCAAAATACTTGCAGCCTTGTCAACAGTTTTCCTTTCAAAATACATTGCTGAATCCAAAAGTTAATCTAAAACATTTTAGTTGGCTGGGAACTGCTTCTTCTAAACCCAACCCTAATAGTGCCAACATTTTTTTTGCCTTGTCTCGGTAACTTTGAGTTGTATTCTTGAAAAGATTGTTAAAATATGTTACAAGACTTGTCCTTCACAGCAGTGATATCAGAGTGGTAAGCAAAGAGGCTTTCATCATGTAACAACCCTTAGCTGCCAGCTTGCTTTACTGCATGTTAGTGAATAAAATGGGATAACCACGTGTTGTACAAGAATAATTGGCTGAAGTGATCAATATGAGATTGGCTTTTGTAGCCACACAAATCAGTTTGCATTTGCCTGATCTCTCAGTTGGCGTTAAACAACCAAACATGTAATCTGAGATTGGCATTTAAAAAAACATTAAAAGTAATTAAGGGCAATAAATGCTCCCAGGAATGCCAAAGGAAAAAGCTTGATACCAAGATTCCAAAATTGCTTAAAGAAATTAAGGAGAAAAAAAAAAAAAAAAAAAAAGCAAGGAAAAAATTCTACATAGGCAAATGTATCTGGTGAAAAAAATATTCTGTAAAATGCATTGGAAAAGTTACTTTGTTTTGTAACTACTTTCATAATTCAGCTCTTATGTTACCCGTAATGCTCCCAGGTCTGTGTAGGACAAAGGGAACTCTGCATCCAAAAAAGTGATACATATGGTTTTAATTGCTTTTCTCAGGAAAGTCAGAGTCCAATGTAAAGAAAAGTTATTCCAAACTCCAGCTTGCAAACCAGGTTTTCATGTGAAAATTTCCAGTAAAAAAGCAGCAACAGATGTAGCTGAGGCTATAAACTGGCTTGGGACAATTTTTTTCAGTCTGTCCACTCCCAGTCAACTACCATCCACTTCTGCCTAATCAACACTGGTTTTACTTAGTGCAGTCAAGGCTTCTCTTGCAAAATCTCTTCCCAGAAAGAATCAGCTGTCCTCACAGCAATGTCCAATACCTTCCTTCTCCTTCAGTTCTCTTTTTTAAAAGCTATATATGCCTGATTCTGTTTCCCTTTCATTCCTGAAATCACAGATTTAATATATAGTATCCTTTTCACATAAGGTGGTAAAATACAGAAAGACAGAAAGCTACTGCACAGCAATGAAGCTGCCTCTTCTGACACTTAGAAGAGCAAAAGAAATCAGCTTTGAATGTCCATAAAATGTAACAATATAACATCGTGTTTTCATAATTTGATTCCTTCGTCTTGGATAGAGTCAGGGCATTAGGCACTGAGTAAACCTTCACTTACAGAAATTGTATTACACAGTACAATTTTACTGCCTTCAGAATAAATGATATCTTTTTCTTTAATAAATTAATCTAAGAATTTCCATACATGAGGAGTACCTGCTATTATTCCTCTACTTCTCCAGCTACCTTTAATGTGTTTAATTCTGCATGGGAATCATACTTCTGTGAGGGGAAAGCAAAGGAATGGAGACTCCAAATCCAAAGCTAAGAGTTGGGGCCAATGTAAAGGTTAGCAGAGGACACGAGAAGAAACAATTCAAACTGCAAGAAAGAAGAAAGATGATGTGAGAGATAACTAAGATATTATCATAGAAACAAAAAGGCAAATATTTCATTATGAGTGAAAGTTAAGATTTATTAGGTCTGATAAATAACTAGACTAAGCACACAAGAATGAAATTAAAGTAATAAAATAGAAACAATAAAAACAACAATAAACAAACCTGCTTAGCTTGTTGAAATATTACAAAGTGCTGACAACTAAATTTGTAGAAGATACTTCCTATTTGTTTAAAATTTCATGTCAAAATATAAATTTTTTTTTTTTTGTCATGATTCACAGAAACTCTGAATTGTTAGCATCTGTGATGGATACAGAATAAGCAACTGTCACCCAAGTTAAAATTCTAATACACTTTGTGGTTGCAAGCAGCCACTACAAAACGGCATCTGAATGAACACCCTCCAGAACAATCTTCACTTGTATTTTCAATAAAAGTATGGATGTGATGGTGAAAGTATGGAGTGAAAGAAAAATTTTCATAAACATGCATTTATTCTTGCATTTGTTCTTCTGTGAATGCATTCTTTAACTGCTACATTCTTATAACTTGCTACTTTGGGCTGGGATTATACTTTTCTCAGGTCTTTTATATCTGGTTTTTTGATACATTATTAAATATGTTAAGAATTTAGACTTTCAAAACAACATTCCATTTATAACCAAGGAATTAAAAAAAAAAAAAAAAAAAAAACAAAAAAAACACAAAAAAAACGAAGCCTAAAGAAAAGAAAACCAAAGAGAAATGAAAACTCTGTAAATGTCAGCTTAATATGCAACCCACTGAAAATGTATAAAAAGGTTCATCTTAACCTATAGTCAACTTGATGTAATTTAGGTATCTTGCATTTAATCAAAGAGCATTTGCCAGTAATATCTAAGGGAACTGGAGGATTTGAAATTCCCTGAAAAGCAACGAGGCTTTCCTTTCCTGCATATTCTCACTACACCACTGTGCATGTCCTTGGCTCAGCACGAAAGAACTTTTCACATCAGAACACCTGAACAGAACCCTCAGTTCAACAATGCTTTTTTCTGGCATCAAAATTCTCGGTAGTCATCTCAGCCATAAAAAAGCAGAATCTGTCAGTTTGAAACTGAACTCAGAGAGTATTTTATGTGGAAAGATAGCCCAGAATTGATCTGATGAATTGTACAATTCTAGCAAGCTGAATCAATAGCAGTGATATATCTAAAGACAATCTGAGAAATGGTTTTTGCTCTTCTTCCTAAGTAAGTTTGCACTCCATTCTCTTAAGGCTTAGAATAAAAAGCAAGAAAAGAAAGGAACAGACAAAACTCCCAAGGTTTTCAGATGCTTTTCACTTTACCATTTCAATTTCTTTAAGGGTCATTGACAATCTATGTATAATTCTACTACCATTCAAGGACTTAAAATTGTGAATCCTACCTGTGCCTGTATCTTCAATCTGAGATAAAAAGTCTGAATTGCCAGCACTTACGTTGTTAACTACGTATTTGCAGTTGGTTTTAAATCACAGGTAATCAAATTAATGGATTCTGGCATGGAAAAAACCAAAGCAGCCCAACACAGCCGTCTTTAAAGGTTGTTCAAGAAACATTCCCAGTAAATTTAACATACTTTAAAAAGGAAATTCCTGGATGTAACTGGTGATATCCAGCTCTTTGGAGACTGCAGAAACGTGTATCCTCTTGAGCATTAATTTGGCTGGAGGTTGGAAATATCAACAGTTTATGGACTAAAGCACAAGAACAAGAAAAAAGAAATCTTGTTTATATGAACACAGCAGCCTTCAGACATTTGTTAATGTTCTATAAAGGGCTCCCAAAGTTCATTAAAAAAGTATATAAGCCTTTCTGCTCCCTTTTTGAGAAAAGGCATGTTGCCTATGTACGTGATGACAAGGATGTACTGGAAAGCTTTTTTGGTATCTACAAATTCCCCCATGAAGAACAGCAGCATTGACTGAATCGTGCCCTCAGAGAGAGGCTGCTTATCACCTGACCACTGGGATTTGTGTAATAAATGATAACACTAAACTTCTGCAATACATCCCTGCAGCTACTTCCATTTTCTGTGCCTCTGTTTCTCCTCTTTGTCTGCCTCTGCAGCAACATTTAAAAGTCTATTCTCCTAGTAGGAAAAGTGTCACACAGGAGCGGAATTTGGATCTGAAAATAAAATAGGTGTGTGGGCAAGTGTCCTATCCTTGGGCTTTGCAGTCACCAGGGCCAAACATCCAAAATGACATAATACAGGTTCTACAACTGCCCCACATCACCTGTGAGGCTGCTGGTTCAATATTTACAGTGCTTCTCTACGGGATTTCTCAGGGCAAAATGCAGCAGAAGCCAGACAAGATGCTTTTATCGCAGGAAGCTTTGCAGGGTCTAAATCTGGGGAAGAGAACCAGGCTGTCTTCTGTCCATGGGCATCTCTGCTGACTGCCAGGCAAACAAGAAATCTTGCTCCAATAGCTACACATTTTTATTATTATTTAAGACAATTCCTCAACTCAGTGCTTCTTATTTTCATCTGAATACAGGCATTTTCCTTAACCTGAGATGAAAATAAATTCCTGAAAAGAGCTAATAATGTCCTGTGATCTTAAGGACGGTCAAAAAGACCTGACCACCTGTGAGGAAGGCTTGGCTTAAAGAACATCTATGCAAATAAGTCAAGGGCATAAATAAATACATTTTCAACTCTTCCTTTTATACAAATCTAATTTCTAGACATTAAAACATGTGTAACTTCACCATGTGAGATCTTCTGATGTGAATGTTCCTAGAGTTGGCATCAGGCCTGAGAAATTCTCTGAAACCCACTGTTAATACAAGGCATGAACTGAAGTACACTAAGAAAGTGCTTAATTTCACTCTTAAATGATTGAAAATGATTTATTGAACAAAGGAACAGAAGCAGTTCAGATAATTATCACCAAAATAATTACGAAACATTGATGTTACCATGAGGCAATAACAGAGTGGCTGAAATGATGACAAATTTGTGTTTGTTGTACTGAAAAAAATAATTCAAAATCTTGATTCTGCTACTGTGAACACTTGGTTGTGGGATCTGGCAACTTTCTGTAAATAAGCTTCAGGACGTCTGTGGGGTGACCACTTTCTAATTTTTTGCTTTCTTCGAAGATGGAATTAACTTATTTTCTCCTTTCAATATAGGCTTTCTTATATCCATTTATTCACAATGATTTTATATTTTAACTATTTTATTTATTTCTAGTGCATATTTCACTTAATCCAAGATTGATTTTTTCCTTCTTACTTTTGAAACTGATGGTCTTCATTACTACATGTAGATCAAGATTAAAGAATTCACGTTGTTCTTTTGTTATAAAATAAAATATAAAATTACAATTCTGTCCTTATTGTTTTTATTTCCTGTCTTTTTAGTTAACACTCTCAATTCTAATAACACCTTTCTTCTTTCCATAACTTTCTTTCCTATCCGAAAAACCTAATACCATAGAATACCTTAATTCTCTGTTTCTCATGTGGCTGTAACAAAATACAGTGGGAAATATTTAATTTTATAGCTTCATAATTAAGATAAGTGAAGCTGAATGAAGAATTGGTCCTATACAACTAAAGAAAACCAAACAAAGATTTGTAATTAGTATGGACTCATAAAGATACTATAAAGAAAAAATGCATTTTTGTACATTATAAAACATTCTTCTAAGGCCAATGGAAATTAATATTTACAAATTGTTCTGAATCTTTTTTTCTAAGTATACAATAGTTCACTTGTTAACATTGACATATTTATCTGGCCTCTCCCAGTTGCAGGAAAAAATTATGTCAATTTTCCCTCAGACTGCCTTCCTATTCTGTCACACACATTATTTCATGAAACATGAATCCAAATGTTCTGTTTCTTTTCAATTTCCTTTCACCACAAATTCCAGAGTCCCTCTCTTCATGGCTTTTAGTAACAATTCAGCCTTTCTAGTCTAATGGCAAAAACTCAATACTCCTGTCTTTAATCAGGCTACTTTTCACTTCAATGTCTTCAATACCGAAGATTCAACCCTTTGTTAGAACTACTCTTTTTCCAGGTCAGATGTTATGTCTGTGATTCCACATTAAGGGTCTACTCTCATAACAAACAGTAAGCCTTGACAAGATGTCTGAAAAACACAGACACAGAAGGGAAAAAAAACCCAAGCAATAGGTTTTTATTAAATAACATCTTTTAGAGGTTGTAATAATCAAGTAGTCAAGCACTTCTAAAAGATTCAGATGATTTTGTACCTGAATATGGTCCATTAAAATTTTAGTAACCACAATGCAAAGCTAACCCGTGTTACTTGGAAAAGAAAAAATAGTGATGTTTGACTAATTAGAGGGAGTAGAGTATGTTTGACTCCTCCCTTTCCAAATAAAAGATCCATTGGTTAGTTGGTTCAAATTGTCTGTGACCACAAGCTTATGTCAGACTTGTGACAGATGAAGGTCTTGTGAACAGACGAAGGTCCAAAGAAGCTCTGTCCAAATTATGATCACAAAACTGACAAGATCCTGAGACTTTCTATCCTAACGAGCTCACTAATAGAAGATGTGACAGACTGTACAAATAAGGGGACACCATTTACTCATGCACTGAGGACAAAAACAAGCACATGAATTTCCTAATTTCATGAGCTGTGGCTTTTGAATGGCTCAGCCTGTGGGCAGCATGCTGCAAACTGTAACCTCAGTGTGACCACAGGAGCCACAGCACACAGGCAAACCCCTCTGAAAGTAAAGAACAGAAAATTATTTGGTGAGAAGAAATAGCTGCCTTTCACATAGTGCAGAAAGGCAAGTCCCCAGCCTGTGATAGATTTTGAGTTAGGCTGAACAGGCAGCTTTTACTTTCTAACTTATCTAAGAGTATCCTTGACTGGGAAGATAACCTCCCTTGATCAGCCATGTCTCTTGATGCCAAGAAATTAAATACTCCAAAGAATGCCTCCAGAAACTCCACATCTGAATAGAACATAGTAGCAACCAGTATATGAGACATAAAAAACTACACTACAAACTGAAAATAGCATAAGTAGCAGACCTCTTGATAACTCAACATACAACAGGGACACTGCCTGTTCCATTGGATTGTGTACACTCTGGGATTCTCCTCCAGAAGAACCAGATGTTTGGTATTAATGCAGATACATTAAGCTCAAAATTGGTTACATAATGAACAGCAGTGCTGATCAAATGTGTTTATAAACACAGAGGTTATGTTGAAAGATACACAGGCATTTAGAAATGCTATGTATATTTGTGTATGATTCTCTGCATGTAAACTGGCCTCAAGTATTATGCTTTGATTAATCCCTATAAATCGGACTTTCAAAACTAAGGATCATTTACAGTAACAGCAACCACAGAAATTATACAGGAAAAAGAAAGGTTTACCTGTGGTAAATACTTGTTTCTCTAAAACTGGGGACTCAGCTCAGACACCCTTCCTTCTGCAATATTATGCCTTTTTAAGGACACAGGTGGCAGGAACAGATTTGCTTCAACAGTGTCATTACCAGCAGATTAGGAAAATCATGATAAATATGGCTCGTCAGTATTCAAAATGTGTAGCACCTCACAGATCCACTAGCAAACAAAACCACTGCTTTGTGTCTTCAACGACTACATACTGGTTGGAAATCAGCTAGCCTGGTAGCCTGGAAATCCGTTCATATCAGACTATTACTTCATGGGATATAAGCAATATTATTAAAAGCTGCAGCACATTAAGCAACAGAAACATTCACCATACTCATCCTGTCCCAAAGGATCATCAGGCAAAACAAGAACAAAGCTGAAAACAGGATAACTCGCCATGCAGAACTACATACCAATTTCTTAAGGGAGTACACAAATTACACCTCCCAGTCACTGGTGTGCAAACAGACTTGATTTCCAGTGGTTTAAAATTCTTGCCCCATGATGGCAACTGGTTGCTTTAGCATTGAATTGCAAAATCAGGTATAATATCCTAATGAATAACCATAGATCCTTTTCATGTATTGATCATTATTGGTCCAGTTAATATGTTTATATAGTTGTAGTTTTGGAACAGCAAAAATGAATAGTTCCACTTTCCCATGTTCTCCAATGCTAAAGAGCTTTTCATATATTTAAAATGAAGGAAAAAAAAAAAATGGAAGCTGTTTTGGACTGAAAACAACTCCTGAGGTCACTGCTATATTAGAAACACACTCTCATGAGTGAAAGAATTAAGTCAAAAATGAGTGACATCTTGTAATCAGGTTATTGCACTTAGATCTGATCGTAAGGATGAGAAAGAAAAAAAAATCAATAACCTTGAAGACAGCTATTAAAAGGTACAGAATTTGTACAGATTCATATAAGAAGGCTGTAATAGAATATACCATGATTCCCTATTTCCTATTAAAACAGTAAAGGGATATTTGAAAAGACAAAGCACCTTTTAGCACAATGTTTAAGCAGATTCTCACATTTCCAATCCCCTGTTAGAAATTAAAGTGCCAAAGTTCTTGGTAAATCTTAATAAGACTATGCAATTGAATTGAATCTCCAGGTGAACAAATGGCAAGGAAATATTTATCTTACAGTGAACAAATGGGAACAGAAAAGAAGATAAATACTATGCTAGAAGTACTATCAGTTCTTAGAGTTTCCTAAAGAACTGATGTCTGAGTACTGGAGTTGGAGCCAAGAAGGATTTTCACAATTTGCATCCAAGGGGTGCAAAACTCACTGTGTGTGATAGGTCAAGTCCATTGCTCTGATCTTCCTTGTTACATACATGGAGGTTTCAAAATATTACTGTGGCCAAGAAAACAGTTTTGTATGCTTTCTACAGACAGAGAGACCTGAAGCACGTGTGATCCAACATGTCCACAGTCACAGAAATTGTTAATCAATAAGGAAATCAGGACTATCAAACAGCAGATGAGCCTACAACTCTTCTGCTTTGGAGACCACAGAATAGTTGATCAGCATTCACAGAGAATCAAGTCTGGAGAGTATCCAGTGGGCTAATTTAATTCCTTTTACTGTAACTTTTGTAATATCCTAATCTAGAGCTAAACTAGATGTAAAAGTAATGTTAAGCTCTCTATTTGGAATAAGATTGAACAGATTTTTTCACAGGAAAAAGGTCCATGTTCTGTCGATCATACAAACCCAACTAAAATTTGACCCAGAGTTTTCAGCATATTCAGCCACAAGTTTCAAGGCAGATTTGTTTAACAGAACCTGTTTTGTCTCTCCAGCTCCCTGGCATCCTGTGAATGTACAGTACACCTTGTGCACTGAGATCTGTGCATGACTGAGAATCTCAAAACTGTACATTGTCTAACAGGCATGGACAGAGGCAGAGGTTTCCTATTTACCTTGATCCAGAAAGCTGCAACCTCACCTTATTCACACATGCACAGCTGGACTGAAATCAGTGCAGCTCCCTCTGTTTGCTCAGCCTAAGAACAGGGGCTAAGATTTATTCTGTAATAAGCCTCCAAATGCCTCACCTCAGCTGTGCAAACCCACTTTTACCAGATACACTGATCATTGACTCCTTTTTTCAAGTGTTAGGCTGTGCCCACACAAGTGACCCCATTCTGTTTCCTTGCTTTTACTTAAGAGTTTGCTGCTAGCAACCCAAAACTCCCAGCCACCATCTCTTACTTGTATTTCTGGAACCAGGAACACCAGATCCACTCTATAAAACTCATGTCAAAGACCCACTCTGAGTGTTCTGACTTGGCTTTAAGCCAATATGATTATTTTGCAGGAAACAGACAAAACTGGAACATATTTTCTATTTACACTGATAAAGTCAGTCAGACGGAATATATTAAAGAATTTGCTGGTGCTAAATTTAATTTTCTAGTAACTGCATCACCTGAATGGAAGCAACAGAATTTTTCAATTATAGTGGCTTTATCTGTAGACCTGTTCCTTACAGATTTTATGACCAAAATGATGAGACAACTTTAACCCTGCTTGATGCTGCACAGCTCAAAATCAAGCTTATGCTCTTCTGTGGCTTGGAGTGAAACTGCACTCAATATTTAATTATCTCTGATAAGAAGCATTTGCTAGTATACTTGTCATCATTGCTGTGTTTACAGCAAGAGTGAAAATAAGATTTTTTTTTCAATAATATATTCATATTTGTTGATACTGAGTTTTAATTTTCATATATGTTGATATTCAGAAAAAGTGAAATGCAATACATGTAATAGAAAAGTTGATTTTTTAAGAAATAAATCATGGTCCTTAGGAAAAAGATTGAGCTACTGAGACAAAATGTGGTGATTCTTTGTAACTTATTTTAGACATGCTACTGAATAAAGAACTTAAATTTACAAGAATAATTTCTAACTTTTCAGTCTACGTGTATAGCTAAAAGTAATTCAAAATATTGGAAGATGTACACTTCTAAAAAAATAAAAAAAAAAGGCAGGAAAAAGAAAAGCCAAGAAAATACTATTCAGCAGTAAAACCCCAAATACTCAAACCTTGGAAACTATAAACAAGTAAAGCATATTCATTGTTCTAAGAATAAGTACTTAGGGCCTACAAATACCAATAATGTCAACCAGCAGGACTAGCAACCGATCTGTTATATTTTTGTGATGGTGTTAGTGGTCTCTGTTGTGTTGATATCTTAGATTTTCATTTCCAGCCTAATAGCTGAACTTGATTTTATTAAATACTCGCATTATATGTTTTCTTTTTTTATGACTTTTTGGCTCACAAAGAATAAAAGAAGTGTCTTAAGGACCCTAGTGACCTGTTCTTAGTACATTGCTTTTTCCAACTGGTTTGATTGTAGGTTTGATTTGTTGGGTTCATTGTTGAGGGGTTTATTTTGTTGGAAACAATGATCTAAACATAAAATCTCTATTGCAAGCATGCAAGTTAGAGAGAGCTTAGTAAGTACATAAATAATTAAAGACTTAAAGTAACTTGGCTATTACTACAGTATAACCAACCAGTTTAAACAACTGCAACTCACCAAAATTTATTTTATACTGACAAATAAAAAATAACGCCTTTGAGATTAAAATATACCTCTTGTAATAAGAGAATAAAAACTAAAGCTTGGAAGGCCTTCAGAGAGCACAACTAAAACAATACAGGCTGCAAGCCCCCAAATAAACTCCTGTTGGATGGGAAGAAGCCCAGCCACAGCAGCGTGGTGGCTCCGTGCCAGAGCCAGACTAACCTCGGCACAGAACTGCTGGGAGAGACAATCTGGTCACCAGCAAGTGAGACTAATCCAACATTACTCCACCACCATAAAAAAAGGTTACAAATTTCTGCATTTCTGGCAGGGAGGCAGCTGCAGTGCTCCTCGTGGGCACTCAGATCAGCCCAACCATTCCAATGGAGACAAGGGCGGTTTTATTTTTTCCGTGGCAGATTTGGTCAGAAGAATGGACTTGATCCACCATGAGAGGGCAAGAGCCAAGGCAGCCAGAGAAAAGGGAATGTCTGGCTGTGGCTGAGGCAAGAACAGCCCGTTCCCTTCAGCAGCAGCACGGGCTTTGACCAGCTTTCTAAGCCAATAAATAGCTGCGCTGCTTCCAGAACCACATCAAGACAAACACGCCGTGCAGCAGTGCCTGGAGACACTGCCATAACATGTGTTTCTGATGGAAAACTGTGACCAAAAAAGAAGGGGAAAAAAAAAATAACAAAGGTGCAGCAATACAGCAATCACTGGTATACACAAAGAGGAACTGCAAATGCAAGTCAAGAACTGGCTACACCTTTACACAGTGGTAGAAGGCAACCCAACAGTTTTGGCTCCCTGTGCTCAAGCCAGAGAGGCAGTCCTCACAATAAAGTCTTAAGAGAGAATCTGTTTTTCTAGGCTCAACTTAGGGCTTTAAGGAAATCCCATTTGATTCCCAGCAAACCTGTGTAAAATTGATCATACACATTCTGGTCTAATCGATGAAATTTTTCACATTTCCTTTTAATTTCTGCAAGGTGGAAAGAAGGAATTAGAGGAAAAACCTTAATTCCTTTATAATTCTACATACAGGTCACCAAGTGCTGAAGAATTACTGTTCCTAGATAGCTGCCTGTGTGCATTGGGTGTCCATGGGGAGTCATGGTGATCCCTCACATATAATGAGATGGGATGCATACCTCAGGTCTGACTGACAGGAAGGAAGGGAGGAAACAAATCATCTCCCCTTTCAGCATGCATGATGGCACACCTGCTGAGATCATCCTGGCTAACTAATCACCTGGCACACACCTCAGAAACTGCTAATGTTCTCTTCTCTGCTGTCTGCAGCTGCTGTAAAAAAATAATTTTACTTATATAAGGTTGCCAGTCTTAGCATGCAGAGATAGGTGAAATTTCACTGGGTGAAATTTAACAGATGTGACATGCAAAGTCCCAATGAGACTAAATGGTTTATTGATCCTTTCCAGTCTTAAACATTATGAAAGCCAGACCCTGTGTGCTCAGCAGACAGATCTGACTTATGATGAATCCCCAGGTGAAAACAACAATTGTGGCTAATGACAACTGGGAGTGGAGGTGGGGTAGGAAAAAAAAAAAATCAATGCAATATAAAATAATTTCCACTTTAAGTAATTTCATTTGCCTGTGAATGCAGCCAGATGGATCCCAAAGAGTTTGAGAAGCTCTTTGCTGCCTGTGCACTGAGAGGAGTGCATGGAGATATGTGTAACATCAGGGGGAATTCATAAACCACTGAATGTCCCTTGCTTCCCCTAATAACAGTCATCAAATTAAAATAGCTGAGTCACAGCCAGATGCACAGGGGACAGCAAAAGACTGAATATATGCCACTCTCGTTTGGTTCAACATGCACAAATTCAGAAAAAAAAAACTTAAACCAGAAAAGGACAATTTCTATAAACATTTTCCTTGCTCCTGTTCTGACATCAGGGAAGCCATGGACTGCTCTGGCTGCATTTGTACAGGATTGAGCATAACAATGTCCTGGCCATGCAGAAATCCCCAGGGCCTGCTGTAATATATGTAATGAGTGGTAATGCAGTCTCCTGCTGTTTCCTGAGTCTCGAGCTGCTGCACTGACCTTCTTCTCTTGATACTGCACATGTCAGCTGGCTCCGTTTGCTTCTGGAATTAGCATTAAAATGGCAATCCTTAGAGATTAGGCTACAGCCACAGCAATGACAATGGAGATTTTTAAATATTTTCTAAGGGGTTTTAATTGTGTATTTTAAAAATACAACACTTTTCCTATCAACATAGGAAGCAAACTTGAAACACACTGATTTCTTTAAAGAAAATAAAAGATTACTTTCAGAAATTCGTGTCAGGAGATATATTTCTCCATCTCCATCTCTTGTTGCCAAGACAGCTGTGGATGCGTTTCTCAGAGCAATGCCATTAACGAGATTTTATTGCGAGTTTATCTTCATGAAAAGAATGGACGTTTTTGCCTTTCTAAAATAACTGCCACAGACATGAAATTCTTGCAGTCTTTCATCAGATGTTAAAATAAAAGGCAGACTAGTTTAAAAATCTGATCATGACTTCTAAGACAGGTGGAAGGAACACATGATTTGATAAACTATAATTTTCAGGTACTGAAGTGATTGGCTAACAGAATTTTGCACGGGCATTGCATCTTGGAGGATTCCTGTCATGCTATATGTCAAAGTTGTTATATATTAAATCTAATTCTTTCTATTGAACTAAGCTGCATTTCCTACATTTTTATCACCTTCCCTTTACCTGAAATTCAGCAGGAAATTTTGTCACAACAGATTTGTAAAATCATATGAAATTTCAGAGAGAAATAAGATTAAGAAGTAGCACACAACAAAGCCTGTAAAATAAAATATTTTTTGCTCCTAGATTACCCTTATAGTTTAAAACTCTGAAATCAATCTTAATCTCTATGTTCATATTTGTTGTTTTCTTGTGCATATATATATATATATATTTGGATTTTTTTCATATATTTATGATCTATGGAAAATGAAACCAAACACACTGAATTTGCACCACAAGATATTAAATATTTAAAGAAATACAGTGATGTATTTCTTTAAATTGTTACTAATGTTTAACAATAGTTGTATAGTTTAAAGAAACTATAGTGATGTAGTTAAATATTGCACTTACTGAATTTTTTTAATATCATCATCATTATGTTTGCAGCATGTCAAACCTAAACCACTATTTCCTAGTTGAAGAAATAGGAATAGGAAAATAGGAATATCTCTAGTTAAAAAAAAAAGTACAACCTGGTGAACAGAAAGATGAAGTCCGATTGCTGAAAGTTGTAATTGGACATTTCAGTCCAGAAAATAGAGAACACTCCACAGCCAAGGAATGTAGTAGATTCTCCCTCATTTTAAATCTTTTAATTAAGACTGGATGTCTGTCGTTAAGATATGCCCTAGCTCAACCACAAATTGCAGGTTGGATGTTGGAATTACTGAGTGACATTCTAAAGCCTGTGTTATTCAGGAGGTCCATTTCTGGTCTCCATTTCCACTGAGATGAAAGGCACTCTAAGTAGCACTTAATTTGATTTCTGTGAATTTTGAAGTCAATGCATGTTCTCAGGGGTCAGAAGGAGAGAAAGGAAACAGGCACACAAACTGCAGTCTCTCCTAAATGAGCAGGGCATTTTACCTTTCTTTAATGACAACACTTCTGATTGTAGTAGCACTAGTAGTAGTGCCTATCCTTTAGGAAACATGTCAATTCACAAGAAAAACTAATTTACAGCATTTTTAAAAAAGGAACACATGTTACTTATCTGATTTGTCAGTGTGTCATTCAGATACCATCTCAGCTAACTGCTGTACCATCCTGTGGAACAACTTAGAGCAATATTGCTAATTTAAAGACCATGGCATTACCTTCAAGACTTGTAGGTATGCATTTTCTTTTCCATTAACAGAAAACAGAATTAAACTGGATTTCTAATAAATGCATGCAAGATACCAAGATTATAATCTCTTTCTATATATTGCTGAGTGTGTTACAGAGAGAACATTCCACACAATAGCTCAAAAGCATCTCAACAAACTGATGAGAATTAGAAGGCATATATATAAAATAAAAACATGTTTTAAGACTTAAGAGGAACCATTATGCAGAAGTATGCACATCCCCAACCTTTTCCTTCACTAAGACAACAAGAGATGGAACTACCATGAAAACTCTGTGTGTCAAGGGCAGAAAGGAGAGGGTTTGCTTGGACTGCACAAGTCCTGTGGCCTTATTTGCATCCATAGACATGCTCAGCTTTGAACTTCAGGCTGAAGCTCAGAACTCCCATCCATTATTAAAGGCTGGCTGTGGCTCAGGGAGCCCCCCGAGGCCACAGGGCTGGAGGGGATCCTGGCTGGGCTGACTCAGCTCTGCCCATGGGTTCCAGCACCCTGCCCTCGCCTCCATCCCTGTGCCCTGACTGGGCTGGCACCAGGCTGGCAGCTGCAGGCAGCTCATCCCCATTCAGCTGTCAGAGGGATGAGGAGCCAGGATAAGCAATGCCAGTCCCACAGGGAAAGGCAGGAGACCTTGCCCATGTCAGCAGCAACACTCCTGAAACAAAGAGCTCAGGATAACCTGTTCTCCCAGCTTAACTTCCCATGCTGCTCGCCAGCCCCTGAAGCTCATCACTGTCTGAGCCCTCCTTTTCATCCTATCCATCCAGCATTTGTTTGTTTATTTTTCCCTGCTGCTTTCTGATTATTACTATATCAATCTCTGAAATATCCACTGGTGGGGCACAGAGAAAGGGAATCTGCTGTCCAGACACAAGGATCAGGAAGAGAATGAAGAAGGTTTAGGGCGGACCGTGTGTGCAAGTGCTCAGCTCCGGCCCAGGCTGTGTGGACGTGCCAGCAGTGAAACCCTGGCTGCAGCCACCAGCTTATCAACAGCTCCTGTGCCAGCACTGTCCCCAGCCCTGGCTGGCCCCCAAACTGTCCCCAGCAGCCCCTTGCAAGCACACAGACCCATGGGATCCAGCCTGCCTGGAGCCAGGGCTGTGCAGAGCATCTCACTCCTGAGGGCAGGGCAGAGGAGCTCTGCTCCACTGATGTGAAAGATGCACTGATGTTTAAGTAATTTAAACATCAATCTAATTACTCTCCTTCGGGACGTAACTGCACTGGTAATGGGATGATCTTACAAGTTTCTCTCTCCTCTGTGAGGCTTTGGAAGCAAAAGCATTTTATTTTAAAATGTTTACTTGCCAGTGCTATGATATTATCATCTGTAATCATTCTTACGTTATCAGCACCATTTCCCTATTCCTACTAAACTTTTAACTAAGATGTCAAAACTGTAATTTTCACCAATAAATAAAAATGCAATGCATTTTAAAATGGCAGAATTACTCATTAACTTCACAGGCTCCCTTATCTACCACTGAATGGCCATCCCTGAGCTGTCTAACTGAGATCGCCTTAGGGAGTTGCTCCACTATCAGCCCAAGTCACAAAGTCTTTGAAGTCCTTCTCTTGTAACATCAAGTTAAAAAGAAAACATTGCCTCCAAGGAATTCTAATTACAGTATTTCATTTCCAGGAACATAGTTCTATACTGACCCAAACAGTTCAAGGTACTCATATCTTTTTCTTGTCACTATGATAAATTAATAAAGCAAAGTGTATTTAAATATTTCCCAGGACAGAAGGTTTTAAATATGTGGTTACAAAATGAAAAATCAAGGTCAAAAACCATCTCCAATAAAAGAAATTATACTGTAATGAGGATTAAAAATGAGGTCATTCATCCGCTTTGCAATTCTATTTACAGTGTGTCTAGGTAGACTATTTACTAGAGTGGGCATAAAAACAGATTAATGGAAATGAAAAAGAATACAATAAAATCAGTAATAAGGAGAATGTCAAAAGTTTGGGTTACGGTTTTTGTTGCTGTAACTAAATACAAAAGAGTTAAGCAGATTATATAATGCTTTATTTCTTTATGAAAGGCTACTTTACCCTTTTAACTACAATCAATAATGGAACTACATCTCACTAAAATCTACATTCTTTAATTTGGTCATTTGGAAAGCATTTCTAGGATTTTGCCTTTCTGAAGAACTCAAAGAGAAACATTTCATTAGATATTCAGCAATGACTTTGTGTGGACAGGTTCTAGTGAACAGAAGTAAAAGTTCCTTGAGAAAATATCATTCCTCTTTGGAAAATTCTGCCCACTAACTTAAAAAGAAGTGATTCAGTGTCACGTACTTCACAATCAGTTTTATGAATATGGCAGAAAAACAAAGAAGACTGAACTAACCCTATACAGCAGTAATCTATATTGTTTGCGTTACAAGACAGCACTCAAGTTTTTCTACAGGGAGCACTTAGTGTTAAATTATAAAGCAATAATTTTTTTACATAAAAATCCTACTGGGAAATAATATGAGCTGAGTATTACAGAGGCAGTATGTCTAACTGATTAATTGTACCAACTTAAGAATTCCAAGTTGCCTGTATTTAACTGACTGAGAAATGCACATTTAACTGTATTTTTAATGCTGTATTAATCTCCAGTATTTCCATTTACCCAGGCAATCAAATTAAACATTTTGGAACAGTGCAGTGATAGATATATCTTAAAATTGCATTAAGGATATTCCCTACTGTGAAAGCTTAAGTATTTATGAGGAATTCAGGTGCAACAGAAAGGATGACTTAATTAAAATAAAAAAGATATTTGGTTTGACTACTTTTTGGAAAGAAACAAAAGAAACCAACAGGAGACAATGAGATGTGCTTAGTTAGTTTCCACTCATATGACAAGTTACTTATATGACAAGTTCTGCTCAGCAAACCCAGCTCCCTGAAAATTCCATCTCACTCTCACTACTTTTCTGGTCTTAAAACCTGAATCTCTCTGAACATAACAAGAAGTTTTTTGTGCTTCAGGAGATTTAGGAACAAAACTTCTCTTTACTGCCCTGCTGCCTCAAATGGACATCAGCAGGTGTCCTTTTCAGAGAACATGCAGGAAAAGCAGAAGAGCTTTGGGGCAGCCTTGCAGAACCCAGACCACAATGACAGAAGTAGACAATGGAGGAAATGAAGAAGAAAATGGGAGAAGTTTACCAATCTGTTTTTTTGGAGATATTTCCCTACATAGATGTTCATGAACCCAGGTGTAAATGGCCCACTAATCACAAAATCTACCCAAATTCTCACTTGAGCAGGTGGCAATGTTTACCAGCTATGATATTATTATTTAGATATACTCCTATGTATTTAGGAACCTACTAACCAAAAATAAAATATTTGAAGAGTAATATTTCATAAAAGAATCAAAAAAAACAGGAAAATTCCATCAGCTTTGTAAAAGCAATAGTCCTTTTCATCTCTCTGAATACTGTTCTCACAACTGAAGAATTTAGTAAATATATTCATGTTTCATCCAACTTTGTCATGATTTCAAAAACTCTGTCTCCTGAAACACCTTAAACACTTTAGTCAATTAGTCTGGCAGGGTTCTAGCTGGAAATTGAGCTTTGGCAACATACTTCAGAAAATACTTCAGTTAAATATAGAGTTAAAAGAGAGAAGAAAAGGCTAACTTAAAAGTCTAGATGTGTCTTTAGAGGAAAAGAAGTAAGGGTGCTCTAAAGAATGGGTAAGTCTGAAAGGGAGACATGATAAGCCCTTGTTTATGCAAAAATTCCATTCCTGCAACTCGATAATATACCAGGGGTGTTTCAGTTTGTTAAACACTGCTGGGAAGTTTTACTTGGACACAATTATCTGTTGTGAGATTTGGGAGCAGACCTGATGGGAAGGGTAGGAGACAAGTTATCTTACACCTCCTGCGTCTTGTTACAAAGCATGCCACATCCAACCAGCGTTCTAAATGTGAGGACCAAAATTATTGTACATCCAGACTTATTTTGGATGACATCCTCAGGTGTCAAAACCTCTGCCTTTGATTTGCTTAATTTTGATTCTTCAAGTTCAAACTTTCCGTCAGAATGACCCCTTGAGGCTAAGTATTTTTGGAGATACGGATCAGAAGAATGATCCAAAAATGCTGTCATAGAATGAACTAAACCTTGGAATTGTGTAATGCAGAAAATGTGGCTTCTGTGATATTTTATTTAAGTGGTTTTCATATTTACTTTGAATCACAAACCAAAAAGGAAATAAATCTATTATATCTATATAATTTTCATAAACAAGTCACTGATAGAGTCAGTCTCAACTACCATGAACTGCATTCCATAATGCTTTGCAGTGTCTCCAGTAAATTCAGTTTTGTCTGTCACCACAGTATTTGGAGACAGGAGACTGATTTCTTTTTTATTTTTACTCATTTTTTAATTTATTCTGGATGAACCTGAAGATATATCAGCAAATTAACAGATGTTAAATGCTAATTTCAGATGTTTCACAACAGTTTGAAAAATCACTATATTGAAAGGTTTAACAAGTTTTGTGCAGAGAGACACGTAATGCAGCAGACCTGACAGGGATGAGAATTCCAAAGACTTTCTTCATATTAAAAGTCATTATGGCTGATAATAAATCTTTCCATTTCAGATTTGCATGTGCACATATGGGTGTGAGAGTGAATAAATAAAAAGGCCTAAAATATCAGTAATATGATGATGGAAAAACACAGGTCTAGACAAACATGCCCAAATGAACAATATTGATGTCAATGGTTAGAGTCAAAGTTACCTGAAGAAGTGATTTTTTTTCCAAGTATAGGACTGTTCCTATGAGGCCCCTTTGCATTCAACCGTGTTTTCACTGGGCATTTTCCTATTTATTGCTAATACATTATAAAAAGGAACTAATAAGAATAACTAAGTCATATATAATATTGCTACATCATCCTTTCAGAAAGGGGTTATGAGAAACACACTCTTGGATTTTGCTTAATGCAAAACTCCGAAACATTTAAATGGTAAAGGCACTCCAAAAACATATATAAGGGAGAACTTTCCATAATGAAGACTTAAAATATTGCCATTGCTGCAGGGGATATTCCCACCCTACACGATGCTGTCTGTAAGAACAAGTTCCTACACAGTTCCTACCTATTATAGCTGCAGGACATAATGAGATTTCAAAGACTTGGTGTTGTGTGAGTGATGCTTCCCAACAGAAGGAGTGTTCCTAAAGCAGCAAGGTTTACATGGATAGATTGCCTATCCGTCTGCTTACCTGTCTCCTCCTAATAACTTTGTGGAATACAGTCACTTTCAAACCAAATTTAACATCAAGCCATGGTTTCCAAGATAATTATGTTCCTACAAGTTCTGTGAAAATGAGCAGCAAGAGCCAGAAAATTCTAAATCCGTGTTTCCAGTGAGAAGAGAGCAATTAGAGATTTCAGGCAGTGGCTGGCTCAGGAATCAGCATGTACATCCATCCATCACAACAGCCCCTGGCTCACCTGGGCAGCACAACACACAGCATTTCAGTGGGGTCACAGGTCTACCTACCCACACGGGAGAAAGAATCAGCAAACAACCATCAGAATTGGTTTTTCTCTTTTAGCAGTAATTTTGTCTGTGACTGGCTGTAGATTTGGGGTTTTAACAGCAGAACTCTGGACACCAGGACAGAGCACTCCAGTGTGCAACTTTAATGTTGGAAAGTTTTCCATGATGCTTCCCTACAGCCACCAGGAGAGGCACAAAACTCCTCTGACACATCTCTCTTCCCAAACCCTTTCTCTGTTGCTGTAAGAAGCCCAACAGCTCCATTCAGTGTAAAAGAGTCTACAGCAAATGCAAGGCAAAATTAAATAAACATGAGGTATCATGGACATTTCAAAAAAATCAAACCAACAGAATAGCAAGAACATTTTGGGTTTAATGGATTAACTTTATATTATTGTGTTGTACCAAATTTTAGTGAGCAAATGAAATGAGAAAAGGATTGGACAACAAGGAAGCCATGAGTCCCAATTATACATACAACAATTCACATCTACCTAGCCCAGATTTCCATTTCTCTTAATTAAAAGCAATAAATTAGGATGGCCAATGACCATGCTTGTTGGGGCTGTTTTCCAAAGAAGAATGTTTTGTCTTACTAGTTTGACCGGCTCAGCATCAGTTACTGGACCACAAAAAGGCATTTCTGCTACTAAGTTCAATTTAAGATCCCTTCCAAAGCCTAACAACAAAAGCCTGTGGACTAAAACCTTGCTTTTATTCAAAATGTAAAGCAACAACACTCAGAGATGGTTACATTTTTTCAGAAAAGAATTAAGAAATAATTAAATAGAAGATTTCAGCAGAAGTATTCCTGTCAGGCTCTCTTCTTCCAAAAGGCTTTGTAGGTGATACCCATAAACTATCAGTGAATCAAATGAGCCTGTCAAATTCACAGCATAAAACATGAGAGATCCCACTTTAAGTCTTGAAAGCAAGAGTCTCATGGCTGCAGCACTGTGCCTATAAGGATAATTCTCCATGAGAATACAGATTATTTTAAGGCCATTCAATACAACCATTGCTGTACTGTGTCCCATAATCCAGATGCTATTCAAGAGTTTCTTTTTTCTTAACCTAGATTTCATTTTAACCATAATTAAGCAATTTATATTAATAGTGGAAAATAAGAAGAGGAAAAAACTAATTCAGTCAAGTTCAATACTTGTAATACTAATATCCTCTTAAGATCACAGATACTGTTTCATTCAATTGTTGAACTAAACCATTTCTTTACAGCCCATGAAAAACTATCAGTTTAAAAATACGTCCGGAGTACCATTGATTGCCTTTTTCTCTTTTCTAACTACATGGTAAAAATCGTATCAGGATCTTGTGCTACATTTTAGTTAACTTTTAAATTACTTTTAAACATGCACTATCTCTACCACAGCCATGACTTGGAAATGTCTATTATGAAAAAATACAAAGAAGTTAGATTAAAGCAGTAAAATGACTTCATATCATAGTGATATAGCATCCAAAAAAGCCTGTTTCAAGAACTTTCAATTTCACCATGCCTGGTAAGCCTTTGCAGAAAAAAAACCAAAAATCAGGATTAATGCAGAGCTACAGTAAGTAGCCAAAAGAAGTGAATTTGCTCAAGGTGCAAAAAGATCTATGCTACTCATTTGAGCAAACACAGGGCTCATTTAGCAAGTCCCTTAATGAGTAAGTGTTCAAAGAGCTGAAACCAGTTTTAGTTATTTGACTCTGGTTACAGTCAAGCAGAGTCTTGTTGCTAAAACCTCAATTACCACTTTGAGAATTGAGGTGTTGATGGAGGCTTTGTTTAGGCCGTGTGCCCTCTGAAGGCTGTCTGTAGCAAGACACTTTCTTTTTCATGGAGCAAACAACCTGGACCCAAAGAGCAGGACAGTGACCATGGCACTTCTCATGATCCTGCTGGCAACACCTTTAACTGCTCAATGACAAATATCTAAAAAATAAATAAATTCTAAACCTGGGTATGGGGATATGACATTATGAAATTGCATTATCAAGCTGAAATGCCCTTTCTGCTTCTGTTCTGTCTCAAATAGAAAGATTTATTAGTTACAGAGGTCTAAACATGTGGGAAACCCCTCCCTGCTGTAATAGAGAATAAATAAAAGTTAAGAAGTGACCCAAAAAAATGTACTTTACACTACCCCAAACTCAAAACATTTGAGTACAAAGGCTGAAATAGGCAGCAACTACAGCACTTGACTACTTATCAATGTAGCAAGTATTTCTACAGCAGTACAATGAAATTAAGCATTTAGCTTTTTTATCCTAGTTCTCAGATAAACCAATGAGGATGATTCCAAAAGGCAAAATTGCTTTCACACATTTTTTTCATTTCAGTCCTACTGTAACATATATTCTCTTATTCAGCTGAAATAGAGTGATAAAGACAAACAGACACAGACAATAGCTAAAAATAGCTGAGCTATGTCTAACAGATATATAAAAATCTATGTATACACAAAGACAGCAAGATTGCTTTATGTGGTTCAGTGATCCTACCTACTGCTTTAATAAAAATAAAACATCCAAACATTAGACTTGTTTTGTCAGAAATTTTGCTGTACCAACATACACCACAACCCCCAAATATCTATCCTTTATATACTTCACTACAAACACAAAACCTGCTCATAAACCTGCTTGATTTGAGAATGTTAGTGACTGAATATAGTAAGACTACATTATTTTTAGGAATATTAAAGAATATCAAGACAATTTAAAAAATCTACACATCATCAGGTACATGATATGTCAGAACTCAGATAGAAAAGAAGGTGTAATTACAAAGGACAGGGGGAACCTAGACTGATGCCTTGTTTGTAACTCCTCTTTGACATCTACTCTTTATACAGTCAGAGTATTTACTACCAAATTAGGATAGGGTTTTCAAAAGCTCTCAATGTTGGTTAAATCTGCTACCACTGAAGTTAATGGGGGCCAGATTCACAGATGGTGTAAATCGGCTTAATCCTATAAAATCCAGCTTTGAGTATTTTATCACTAACTTCACTGAGTACAGATGAGGCCACTGCTGAGTCTTTTGAAAATCCCACTCCTTAATTCTTCTGCACACAGTAAATTTAAAGCCCAGTAATTAAAAAAAAAAGAAAAATCTAGGCAAAATGAGGCTACTAGCTCTAGAGGACTCCACTTGTCCTCTCAACAAACATCTCAGCTATAATCCCAGGCCTATAATCCCAGTTTTTAAAGACATACACCTACATGTATCATTAACAAATAGAATCCTGGCTTTCTCTAATGGAAGTAGGAATATGCTGACAAATTTACAATCAGCTACAAGCCAATATTCTCAAAACTATTTGATAAAATCAAGGGAGGGCAACAACAGGTACAATACCTAGTTTATGTACCCTCTTTATCAAAGTCAAATTGAGACTAATTATAATTTATTCATCTCATTATGAAACTAGACAACTGAAAATATTGGTCCACTTCATCTACCATCAGTTTTAAGAAGATGCAAATCTCTTTGCAAATAATAAAGAGAAAGCAAAGGAAGGGTCAGTTTGTCATAAGAACAAAATGGATGATGTCTTCTGTGAGGGTATCAATTTCTGGGGGAATAAATTTCACAGTACAGAAGGAGAAGTGAACATTGCATGTGTGTTGTTAATTTTAACTTCAATAGTGTAACAGCAAATCCAATAGCTTCAACTACACCAAAACACTTTCATTTATTATGAAGTTTTGTTGCACAAACAAAGAATGGGAAAGACTGAACTGGTGAAGAACTGAAATGTCAAAGGACTGATTAGGTAACATGATCAGGACTCTATTTGGCATAGTTTGTATTTCACACTGTTTGGAAAAGCAAAACCATTTCTGCACTTTCCTCCCACCTTATTTGCAAACCCTCACTCTACACGTGACAATCATTTTCAGTTCATGCATTAGACTACAGGGTATCATCTACATTTGAAGAAAGTGTGGGTTTGCTCCCATCACATTTGGTCACATCACTCAATGCCTCTCTCTGAAGATATTTTGATGTTCCAGAGCCAAAGCAGAAAATGAACAAACAAAGAAAATACAATGCATTCTGTCATGTGTGTGTCAGGGAACAGCCTAAGCTCCTGGCTGGGTGAGAACAGCCGTGGACTGAAGGGTCAGGCCTATGGGAAGGCTGGAGGCTACACGAGAAATTCTGCTCTGCCAGGGCCCCTGAGGGAAATGCAAGGATTTCCTAGGCCTGTCTCCTTTGGGAAAAGCATAATGTCAAAGCTGTAAGCACTGCCAACCAATGTGTTTTCTTGCAGTTAGAAGGACACCATTCCCACTCTACACACATGCAACTTCCTTACACTTCTGTGACATTTTCTCTCTGCTCAATGTCTCCAAAATAAGTGAGAAAGTCATAGAGACGACTTGGAGATTTTCATGTTATAAAGACATGGAACATGATAGGAAAATTGATCCTGAGGTTTTCACACTAATTTAGTTAAACATTGTCAGATGGCGTATCATCATCATCATATGTCAATGGGATATCATCAGGGCTCTGGCACAGAAAAACAATGCACTCCTTAGCTGAGACTGAAGATAAAAAATGGCAATTTCAACCTCATCAGTCCTTGAGACTGAAACCTGTCCTACAACCTGTTTCACAATTGGAGTCAGATAATCTAGACTCTCTCCCTCTTTATCCCCTCTTGAATTTAGTCACCCAAATTGAAGGGTGCCTGTGTCATTTTTGCAGTTTTATTATGACAACAGCTCAAGTGTTATTCTCTATGATAGCTTTTGAGGCCCCTTAACATCTTACCCCTCCATCTGTCCTTTGCTTAATCAACAGTTTCTCTACTCTATTTTTCCCCACAGACAACTTAACTCTGTGATTTCTAAATAGCACCCCTGTAAAAGTTATGCTTTCCACAATATGCTCAAAGTCACAAAGTGCTTTTATTACACAGAACTCAAAAATTGCTGGGCTGCTGATGGGCTGACATTGTCTCGTACCATTTACTTCTTTCATTATTAGCTTGTATTGTCCCTGGTTGTTTTCTCTTTACCCATCTACTACTCTCTGACATTACCTGTACTCTGCATGGTCTCATGTACAGCATACACAGTGTGCAGTTTCTTCCCATTTTCCTTCTCTGTTTAGCAATTGAAATGACTGAACTACAGCAACTGATCCTTGCAGTGCCAATAAATGATAGCACAGCAAGTGTCCCTCTCAAAATCAAGAACCACCTTTTATAGCCACATTCAAATTGTACTGTCTAAACTTTCAGCAAGTTGAAACTTCCAAAATTTATCACACCAGGAGGTCATACAAAACTAGAGCAGGAAGAGGTGTTTGGTTTTTATTTGTAGGTGTACCTCTGCACTTAACTCCTATGAGTAACACACTCCTTGATTTCAGTGCTTTCAGATCTCATGGTCGGCAGCAATCCAAAGTAATGAGCACTCAATTTCCTTCTTTTTTTCCTTCTAGGAAAATAATGAAAAGGGGCCAAATCTAGTTGCAAAAGAATCAAACAAGATCTCTACCATGATGCACTCCTTGTTCACCACACGTGTTCCAAAGCTGCTTACTAAAGGTGAGGTTTCACAACACTGTTGAATGTTGGGTCTCCATAGGAAAATATAAGTACACTAAACTCCTCTATAGTGTTCATAGGGATTTACATACGAAATCCAGAACAGAAATTAAAAAAAAAAAAAAATCCCTCTCAGGCGTTAAATCTTTAATCCTTGATTATTTGTCCAGCAAGGTGACAGATGGCAAATCTACTGCTATTATTAAAGCTCTTCCTCTGCATTGGCATCTGTTTTCCCTGGGGTGAGCAGGATGAGGGAGTTTGCCTGCCTAACCAAATCAGCCAAGGCTAGATAAGACTCCTTCAGTATATTAACACAGCACAGAGCCACATATCCTCACACTGTCTGCTAGCCCTGTGCCTGCTACTTACTTATACACTGGCTTGTCATGATAGTCTGTTCCACTCTTTGCATTAAGGAGGCTCCAAACTGATATTAATTTACACCTATCTACATATTTCCAGTACATGAGTTGCTGTCACAAGTAGGCATCAAATTTCCCAATCTCCGAGACCTGCAACTGTAGTCATGGAAACATGATCCAAGCATCAATTTGAATTTTGGAATTCAAAATGAATGATCATTAAAAGAAGGTTAGTATTGACAAACTCTTTGATACAGCTGTGTGTTCCTGCAAGCATATCTAATCCCCTATCTTACAGGCCTAGACTGAGTCCCAGGTAAAGATGAAGCCACAAGGATTCATCACTTATCAATCTCTGGATGGGCAATCTGAGGTGGGGTTAAAGGGGTGTCCAGGTTTAAGAACACTGAAACAGAGTCATTTGCAATAAATAGAGTATTCCTGAAGGCACTAGGAGAGTCACCTGTGCTTTATAACAAGATTTTCTATATAGTTATAAGGAAACAAGAGAACACTGGTTTCTTCACATAAGCTATGTAAAACAAAACAAACTTGGTTAGTTTTTCCTCACAGTCAATCATTTTACTTCACTTGAAGACTCTGTGTGGTGTCTGGCAGGAATATGAGATAGTTCTGTTATCTATTGTTTCAGAAGGAAAAACTATGATCTAGGTCAGAACTCTGCCAGTTAAAGGTTTTGTCTTCTCTAAAATCCAATTACATTCTTCCCTTGGAAACATGAAAGTTAAATTTTTGCTCTACATGATGTATAGCAATGATGGAAATTTTGTCCACATTATAATGAAAGTATTTTCACTCCAAAATGTGCAATGTTAGAATGAAATCATAAACTAGAAGATATTAAGCTTAGAGACGCTGATAATTATTACGCGCATAATGCTACATTTCCATACAACCCCAATTACAACGCTGTAACCTATTTTCTAGAAATAATCAACTGGTATTCAATGTACAAAACTGCTTCTTCTTTTTTTCCTTTTGTCGGGGGGAGGAGAGTGGAGAGAGCAGGGCAAGGATTATAATTCATTCCCATTAGTTCCATTAACAGCCTTTTACAAACAATTTTAAACAAACCAAATAGAGACAAAGCAAAGCAAGCCATCTGCACAATTAAATGGTCAGTCAGCACATTTAACTTATATAAGCCATATTACTGCACAATGTAAACACTATCTCCTGGGCTGACATCCTGGCAAAAAAATAAAAAAGGCATCTTTCATGTGCTGGAGGTTAAAGCTGCTGTGAAGTGGTCTACCTTGCTCTAGAGAAGAGGGCAAACATTACTTTATCTGTGAAGAAGAAATGGGAAGGAAACAGATCCTCTCAGTGGTGTTCTGTTTGCGAGCAAGATTAAAAAGGGGGAAGCTTAAAACACAAAAATGCAGCAATCAGGATCTTGTCTACCTTTTATTTTTTTCCCTCACTTGGTACAGATGTGAGATGAAAGACAAGTGAGAAGAAAGAAAAATGCATGAGGTAACAGAAGGCAGCTACCCATTGTGAAACATGCACATTTACTGTGTCCTGAAAAATCTCATTGTTCAGTTCTGAGAAACACTTCTGGCAGTCAGGTTTTCTGAACTTAATTATGGACAATTTGCTTTCTCCTGACACTTAGATTATTAAACCAGCTGATTTATTCAGAATGAGTGTTTTGGCCTTTTGCATATCGAAAAAAAACCTATTAAACAGTAGGACAGAAGCATGTGCCATAATTTTTCCAGCAACAAAACGAAAGGTCAAAGGCTGAGCTTAGAATTGACAGGTTAGCTGTGCTGTAAATCAATACTAGCCTTTGTTGACCACAGTGATCGCTTTATGGATAAAGGTCAAATCATTTAGAAGGTTCAAGGAATAGTAATGAAACCCTGTGCTTCAACCCATACATTTTTCTACGTTCCCAAAATATACTTTTCTTTTATCGGTCCTTTGCTGAATGGAAATATGATATGATCAGTGATAAATCATTCTGTTACCAGTCATAAATGGTAGAGAGACAGAAATCATCATCCATAAACTCCAAAAGTTCCCCTGACACCAGAAATTAAGAGCATGATGCCTTTCCCTGCCGGCCTAAGAGAGCGATTACTAGCGCTGTGCTGGTGCTGTAAAATACCACTTAATTTGAAATTCACCATGAGACTACTAATTGGGTCAATAGCCAGAAAGTGAGAGTCGGCAGTGACAGTCTGCCACTCAAGCATGCTTTTGCTGTGTGCTCAGAGTCATTTCATGCATCTGAAAGAAGCCACCAGCAGCGGGATGAAGCTGCAGCGACAGGAGGGGAAGCAGTGACTGCAGCAATCCTGGCTGAACCTGCATGGAGGATGTGGGGTCCGTACCCCACAAATGTCCTGGCACCCAGCTCATGTTTTCTACAGCACTGCCTCCCTGATCATCCCAGCACACAGCACTGCTCTGAGCCAAGCAGGAGAAAGGTTCAGGGCTTTGCTACAAGACAATTTGTTTTGAAAACAGAAGGGCTCAGTGAATCCAGAGTGGCTCTAACTGCCCTTTGTGAGACAGAAACACATTCCTTGTCTACACTGAAAAGATAGAGCTAGTTCACAAAGATCTTTTCAAACAGACTCATCTTATCTTGAGATAAAGTGCTGCAAATAATTAGATAAAAATAATCCTAAAACATTGAATTATTTAACCTGCAGAGAGTCATCACTGGTTCCTCTATCAGCACAAATGCTGCTTCTGGGGTTTCCAGTGTTTACTTTGCAAATGCATTCAAAAAGGCAGCACCTTGTCTGATAATATCTTTTGACCTATAAAGTTTGGAAAGTTTCAACAATTTTTTGCTTCTGGCTTACCATCCTGATTAGGTACCCCTCAGCTACTATCCCATTGCCAGATTTCTATTAGCAAGAGTTTAAGCCACTTTGTCACTACACTGCAGGGGAGGGAGAGGTTTTCTCCTGTATTTCATCAGCTTGGCAATCACAGATTTAGGATTCAGAAGAAAAGACAGATGCTTCTCTCTGTTTTGATGAAGGTCAGCAGCAGGAATTCGTCCCTTCCTGGAAAGTCTGGTACTTCTACTATTTTACACTTCACTGGAGTCAGTCAAGAAAGGTTAAAAAGTCTGAGGTTCCCTCTGAGGTCAGAAAAATGAAGAAGTAAAGCACATGGTCTTACCATGAGGTCTCAAAAGCTCTCCTCCCACTGCTTTACTTTTGTTTAAAGCTTTTCTGCCCATCCTGTCAATGCAACTTCAAAATGTTTGTATGTCTTTAAGGAAGGTTTTCTTCCCTTTATAGCAAAACTGTGTCTGAAATACAATTCTGCAGGCAACCCGACTCAAAGGTCATACCCTTATATGCAACTATCAAAAAGATTTAAACAAACCTCTTAAGCTCAGTCTTTACATGCCATCTGCCCTGCTGGAATCACTGCCCTTTCTTCCTCATTTCAATAAGAGCACAAAAACTCCTAACCTGGCCGTAGGATGAGTCTACCAGATATTGTGCACAGATTACCTTAAAATGGCAGCATTTGTTTCAAACAGACAACACTATTGAAAAAATAATAATATGAAAAAAAACCCCCAAAACCAATCTTCCTGCGGTTTTCCAAAAGCATTCCAATGAGGTTACTTACGCTGCTTTGAAATTGCTTTGAGTTATGGGAAGGCCACAGCCCGAGACCAGCAGCTGAGACAGCAACAGAGATGAAAGTTTTTCAGCTTCCAGATCCAAGGGGGAACACAGCTGCTCCAGCTGGTCCCCTCAGATCTCAACACTTATTAGAGCGATCGAGAAAGCGATAAAGTTTTATGTCTCGGTTTGAAGAATGCATTAATAAAACCAGTCTTGAAATAGAATGAAAAAAACGCCAAAATAATTAATCAAACCCTGAGCTTTCAGCTCTGGAAATTGAAGTGGGCTGATTTTAGGGAAGCTAGGTTCTTTTACATGCAGAATTACCACCTCTGCATGAAACTCCAATTAGTGTGAGTCAGCACTAATTTATTTTTTTTTAATGACAGTCATCTGTTTATGTTAATCCCACAAATGAATTTACTTGAAATAGAGCACCAGCAATGTATGTGAAATAATCATACAAGTTTTTTATAGAATACTGGGAGGGAATTGATGCCATTAGATGTAGACCAAGGCAGATATAGGAAAATGTAGTATGAAGCACATTTTCAAAGAAAAACAGCAGCAATAACCTAAATCGAAAGGACTGGGGATCCTTAAGATCAACAGTGATTCTATGATATTTGCACAATCCCCTCTGAGAAGTTCCTGAGAAAGCTGGAAGATGAGGGAAAGGAAATACAGAAAATACACAAATTTTGGAAAAAAGAAGCATCCTATTTCCTATGTATAATTTCAAAAACACTGCCAATTTCAGAATTTACCTACAAACAACCACCTGTTTTAAAACAAAATGGCATTATGATTATGGTTGTTGTTAAAGCATCCAGGTCTATTTAAATTCAATTTATCCAGCTTCTGGAACAGAAAACAACTTTGTTAAAGCACAGAGGAAAGTACGAAGCCAGAAACTCAAATTCAAATTTTCAGGTTTCTTGGTTTACAAAAAGGTTTCAGTTCCTATCTGAGGGCAATGCAAACCACTGAACTTAAGGCAATAATGATAATGATACTAATTCAATTTAGGAGTTCAAATACGAACAGAACACCTTTGGGAATTTGCTTTCTGTAGTGCTGTTCTCCTGGTCAGTGGTTTTGGCTGGGACAGAGTTCATTTTCCTCACTGCAGTTTTGGGTTTGTGACCAAAGAGCGCTGATAACACGGGGCCATTCCAGGAGCTGTATTTACACAAGGCCAAGGCACTTTCTGCTCCTGAGGGGGCTGGGGGTGCACAAGGTCCTGGCAGGGCACAGGAGACCCCACCTGAGCCCGGGGACATCCCAGACCATACGGAATTCATTGTGCTCAGCACAGACAGCCAGGGAACAGGAGGAGCACAGGGACACTGGGGGCGATGCTGTTTGTCCTCCCAAGCCCTGGTGATGTGTGATGGAGCCCTGCTCTCCTGGGCATGGCTCAACACCTGCCCAGCCACAGGAAGGGGGGAATGAATTCCTTGTTTTGCTTCACTTGCCCACGCGCTTTCTGCTTTACTTACTGAGCTCCTTTATCTCAACCCACAAGTTTTCTCACTTTTACCCTTGCAAATCTCTCCCCCATCCCTCTGAGGGGAATGAACAAGTGGCTGGGTGTCTGCTGGCTTGAGCCACGACAGTCAGGAACAAAGCACCTTTAATGAAATAAACACTGTCCACAAAAACATAATACTGCTGGAATTATTTCACACTGTATTGCAGAAAGCTTTATGAAGGAGAATGTATTTCAAATGAGGCATCATTTTTTAAACATAAAAATATTCTTTTAAAGGAGATTAAAAATTATTTTCATATTGAAGTTATTCTGGAAGAACACTATCTAGCCAAAATTCTAGAACATCTGGAGGACTGAAATTCAACAGCTGTATTGAAGCATGATATTGCATCAGATCAAATTTATATATCAGTCATCTCATATATTATGCAATACTTAGGAAGCTGAAGAGTCATGTGCCATTGGCTAAACTAACATTTTATTGTATCTTAAATTAACACTATTTAATTTTAAGCTTTTTTTAAATTTTATTCTTTCATAAACTACTCAGTGGCTATGAGAAAAGGTATCCTTCAAGACTTCATTCAGAAATTTGCTTCTCCAGTAGCGAAAAAGCTGAAAGCCAATGACCATTTGTATTGAAGCAGTCATGGTTCTATTGAGTTAGCTAAACCACACAGGCTGCTGGAAATCAATAGGAACTAAGAGCTGCAAGTCAGGAAAGCACACATTTAGCCAGCCAAGACTCCAAAACTATTTACTGACAGTTTGCTTGTTAACTGTAATGTGATCAGTGTTGCTTCACGTCACAGTATGGATAATGGCATTGTACAAAATCATCACTCTTGCTTCACGATGATTAATTAACACAGTAAACAAATGAAAAGTCCCTCTCCACAGTAAACCTCATTTCAGAACCACCAAGCAACAGGTATGGCATAAAGTACTGCTCTAACACAAACAAACCTGATATGTTTAATTATGTACCATACACATAAATCTTAAGCTGTTTTGTTTGAATATCCTGTAATTTGTCTTGTATGAAATGAATCCGAACATGTTTTTTTCCCTCCATAAAGCAAGCTTTAAAATAAACAGAAATAAGCCTTTTCCCCTCTTTCTGTTACTAAATCACATATACTTTTTTTTTAAGCAGAATCTTTGTGTCTACAAAATGATTATGTACATTTTATTGCAGATGCTCAAGAAATTAAGTTACAAAGAAGTTAGGGATAGTTATTATACGCTTTCAAATGCAGGTGCAAATTCTTGAAGCTTTTGTTTCAGCATTGTGGGAAGTGATTCATTTTTGTACTGCTGGTTTTAATCAGCCTATATTTGGAAAATGAATTTCAGAGCTTTCATCCACAACCTCCAATTTTAAGAGTTAGTTAGGAAAAAAAAAATCCACAACCTTCCTGAGTAACGTGAACGTAGGAAGTAAGTATTAATTTGTTTACAGTAGTATTCTGGATGTAATTGGCTATTGTGGGGCTGGAATTTCTTTCTAACTTTCAAAAGTATATTTCTTTCTAAGCTCACCATTTTTTGGACTCTCTTACTTCAGAATCTTCCTGTATCAATATGACAAAACTGCTGGTACTTTACTGCAAAAGACAAAGCACCCACAGAAGGGGATTTATCCCATCCAGCACTCAAGTAAAATATTGTTTATTTAAGTTGTTATCTCTAACAAACCATGTCAATAACTAAGCAGAGGTCATGGAGCACCAGAAACAAGAGAGAACTGGGCAGGTTCCACAGAGCAGAGAGCATCTGGCTCCAACAGGGAAAATCTTGGGGAAGGATGAGGAATTCTGATTTCCCACAGGATCCATGTGCAGTTCACACTGCTCATGTCATACCCTGGGGTCAGACTAGACTTCAGAAATAAAAACCTGGCAGAGGAGCATCATGCAAAGGGCAGGTCACACCCAACAGCTCTTAATTCTTCCATAACACTGCTGCTCTACCTGAATTTTAGTAGGGCTCACACTCAGCTCTCATCACTTGCACTCCTGGCCAGACAGTGATCCCATCATAGAACAATGTTATGGTGACAGATATCCATGAAAATCAAAAAAAAAGAAACGAACCCCAAAAACCCAAACCATTTTTCTCTCTCATATATTGTGCTGCACATCCAGGCACAGCTTCAAATCTCACCTGAGGAATGAATATCAGAAAAAGTATTTGAATTCAGAGGGCCAGAATATTAATATGTCATAACCTTAATAATTCATCTGAATATCTGACATTAAAATACTATTCATTAAATGTACAGCAGCTGAACAGGTTTGAAAAAATTACCATTCTGCCTTACCAAAAATAACTTGTTACATGGGTTTTATATTCCTTGTAAATCAAGGGTGGCAGCAGCAGGTAATTCCATTTGGCTACTGAATGATAAATGTGATATTTTCAGTTAGGAACGCTTCAAGACAATTACATTGCTTCCCTCATAACTCACATTTGGGATATGTCCAACAGTTCACTACCTCAACTACAGCAAGGGTACTTGGAATTTAGAACCAAAAGCAAATCCCCACAACTTCAACGTAAAAATTGGTAAATAAAATAAAATAGTAAGAAATACTCTTTTATTTTCTCAATCCTTACTTAGATCTACTTATATTAACGTAATATATTATTATGAGATCACTCATTTTTAACAACAGTTTCAATTTTCCAAAATAGAGTAGTTAATTTTCCTAGTCTTAAAATAATGGAGAACAATAAGGTTATTGTATATGACAGTGAAATTGATTTGCTGGAGTGTCAAACATGCTAGAAAAAACTGTAACTTCAGAAAATTCAGTAAAACTGCTGCGAAACTTAGATGAAGTAATGGAAAGAACTAGTATATAATTATGCCACCTAATTTACTCAATTATCAGACAGAACTCAGCAATTAGTATCAGGTAATTTTAGAAACACGAACCTATTAATTAGACATTTACTGGAATTCAGGTCAGAATTACATATTACATGAGGCACTATTACCAAAAAAGACTAAGCTTTTATGTTATTTATGTTAAGAACAAAAACACTGATCTACTTGAGAGTTTGTAACCTAGAACACAGAGCTTTTTTTTAATGGTTTTATGTTTTCCTACTTATAACATACAGCTAGTTCTCTTAAAAGAAGCCTTTGCAATTGGAACACTTGCTCAAGAAGCATTAGACTTACTTTCAATAAACCTTTGGGATTCATAGGAGACTCAAATTTATCTCTCCTACATCTTATAGTCTTAGCATTCTAGCATACCAATGAGAATTAGCTTTTGAAGACATTAAAATTCTAAAATACGGGTCATTATTGAAAAAAAATCCCATGCTTTTGGACCCATCCTATATAAGGGATTTAATCCTGAGCACCAAACTTTTCAGACAGCACAGCAGCATTTAGCTTGCTTTTCCCAAGCAATTGGAGACATGATCTCATGTCTACATGAGCATCACAAATTTGATGCTCAGTAATTATAAGTCCCCACAATAATAAAAAAGTAGACAGCTGGTACAAACATGGGTTACCAGCAGCTTGACAGAGATTTTTCAGAAATATTTATATGAGTTAAGAACAAAAACTCTGGTGAAATTTTGATTCACTCTCAGATATTATCAGTACAATTTATGTAATTGTTTTAAAATATTTGTATTACTTTCCTTTTTGCTAAATAGAAGCATGATAATAATTAAAGCTGCACATTACCATCAGCTACAGCACATAGTTTGCCAGCATTTTTTCTATGAAGTTAAAGCACATCTTCAAGCTTTGCTATTGCTTTTACAGCATCTTGTGGGCAGCAGCAAAACTGTCCCTAATTAAACCAACGCCACACCACTGCTGAGTCAAATGCCCGAAAATAAATCCAAACATGAAGAAAGTCAGGAAATCCCATTATTTGTGGAGAAATATGACCTCAAATCTGGTGTTATTCTGGGCAACCAAGATGAAAAAACTTGAAACTGGGGGGAAGAAGTCATGCACTGGGAGATGGAGATGAACAGCAGAGACAGAACTTTGTCTTCCTTCTTTTGTTCTCAGGAGGCTTTGCCATGGGAAAGAATTTGAAATCTCCTTCTCATCTCACCCTCAGTGTCAAAAAGAGAAATACTGGCTGAACCCAAATCCGTGATGGACTGAAGAAGAATCTGATCAGTGCTAGATGCCAAACCTAACAATTGGTATCACAAGGACACTGGGCTCTGCATGAGGTCACAGCATCCAGACTTTTGTCTCCCATGATCTGAAGCTCTTCCCATGAAATGACACTTTTTAGTCAGACCAAGCAGACAGCTCTCCAAGTGGATGATCCCAGTGTTTCTTTTCTAAGATAACTCATTAAAATAAGTCTCTGTAATAAACTGCTATGGAATGAAGTTTAACAAACTAATGAAGAGCTAAAGTCAATGTCAAAGGTGCAAAAGGTACCAACTTTATCAGATTTTTGCTAACAACAGAACAACCTATGTTTTCAAATTCTGAGAGAAGAATAAATCTACAAGTGATCCAAAAGTCACCAAAATGAATAGCAACACTATGTCTCAATGCCCTGACTTCAGCCCTGCAAAATTAAAAAAAAGGTGCATCAAAGACAGAAGAATAAAAAGTGCCAATTAAATGCTAGGAGAAAGGTAGAATTATAGTCAGAACAACTTCTTCATTAAGTAATCTTAATTTATGCTTTCCCTTCTCTGAAGAGTCTCAAGTACTGAGATATTCCAAGTGCCCCAGCCTCACTTCCAGGCAGCATAGAATCCATCTGAAATACCACACATTTTAAAAAGTCATCCATAAATGAAAGCCATATTAAAAACTGAATCCATGAGAATCTTACTGGTTACCATCTGTAACTAATCTTTTTCCCCAAGTAAGTTCTTCCCAAAACCCTATAATATTAAACAGGTCTATTTCTTTCACAAATAAGAATTTCTTATAAATATTACAACTAACTCACAAATGTTCTGCATTACATATAACATGATCCATACCTATTGCTATGGTTCAAATGGCCTTTCTGCAAATCAGTAATGGATTTTAATCTGGTGCAAGAAGCTGGCCAAGAAGACACTTCTGGTAGGCAGTCCAACCTTTTAATGCTTTCTACCAATTTGCAGCCACCCTTGAAGCCGTTTCAGGTTCTTATTTAGAACTATGCCACATTTATATTTAAGGTAAGAAGCTTAAATATATGCAGTATGTTTTATGGAAGGTTGAAAATACCATTTATCAAAACACACTTTTCCTCTCAAAATATATTTGTGTGATTCAGTCATTTCCAACTAAATCACGCTGATAACCACCCTGAATGTTCCCCTTTTTTTTAGCTGTTGCATTTTTTTTACTGTGTGAAGAATATTTTTAAATATTATTAAGACTGTGAATGATATAGTAAATATTTTTAGCACACTAACAACAGAACAACCTATCCATGTTTTCAAGGGAAACAAATTCTGAGAGAAGAGTAAGTCTACAAGTGATCCAAAAGTCACCAAAATGATTAGCAATACTATGGCTCAGGGCCCTGACTTCAGCCCTGCAAAATACAAATATTTAAAGTCTTATAAATAATTTTATTTGACCTTCTTTTCAACAATTCTCTGACAATGACTGCAGCTATTCAATGAATGTCTGGAAATGGAATTTTCTATTTACTCATTTACATCCAGAAGTTTATCATCATCTGAATAAATAAACCACATGCTTTCACTAGAGATAATAAAACTATCATTAATTTCAATCAGCAATGAATTTTAATCATGCAGACCTGCAGTTGCTTCATAACCTGTCTGCAATTTCAAAAGCATTTATCACTGCCATCATTTGTATATACTTTTAGACTTTAGTCTTGTAAAGATTTATGCATGAGAAACTTGTTCCAGTGCTGCTTTTTAATTCCCTTAGAAAAAAGTCATGATCTGTACTTAAAGTTTTTAGCATGTACTTAAAACTCAAAAATATATTTAAATTATAAGGGAGTTGTACTCATTTTTTAAAGCAAACTAAAGTAAAATGAGTGAAATATTTGTAGTGTTTTCTTGGTTTAAAGCATCTAAAAGGTCTATTACCCCTCTCTGTGGTTTCAAATGGCAAAAATATGGTTTCATATGACACAGAGACCGTGTCAGCTTTTGGCTAGGTACAGGAGTGATGACCAATGGCTTAATGGAGGCTCTAAAATTTATAGGATGGAGGAAATCTTGTGAGTATAAACAAGAAAACCAGTTAAAGAATCAGATATGTGTTGGCATTTCTCAGCCTGAAAAGGTGAGCTGCTGGCCAGAGGACAGAGCAGTGCCAGAGGGCTATGGCCCAGAGGGCTGTGGCAGACATCTCCTCCTTCCGGGGAAGGAAGAAATCATTTCACAGCCAGCTCCTGAGAAACAAAGTTCATTTGTTATTTAAAGGCAAGATTTTTCCACCCAGGTACTCTCTAGTGATAGCCAAGGACTCCTGATCTCATGGTGCCACCTGTTAAGTGACAGCGTTGCCCTTATCAAGGCAAACACAGTAATTCATTGTGCACCAACGGATATAAACTTATTTATATAATGTATTTTATATACTATAATTTAAATTAGGATTTATGTACAGTCTATTACAACATTCATTGTGCACCAACGGATATAAAGTTATATATATCATGTATTTTATATACTATAATTTAAATTAGGATTTATGTACAGTCTATTACAACATTCATAAGACATCAGTAATAGTGTGTTATCAAAATGAACATTTTGTTTAAATTAACAAAAAATCAGCATTCATCATAGCTATTTACAAATGTAATAGTTAAAATGCAACCAAACTACTTTGAAGTTTTGAGCACTGTTTTGCTAGCAAGTAAAAAGAAAAAGCAGAAACAAGAGGGAATTTGGACATGCTGTTTCTTCTGAACTATTTTATACCTCAGCTGAAGTTCAGCACTGTGGTGCAGACAGGTGAACATAACCATACTGGAATAACCACTTAAAGCAAACACTGGAAGGCAAGAGAAACATTGCATGACTCATAAAACAAGTCCAACCATCTCTCATAATTACCTGTACAACTCAACCAGATATGAAGATAGAAACTGCATTGTTTAGCAGAGGTATTATACTCTTTGCTTCATATTTCTGAAATAAACCAACACAGAAATCTTAATTTCATTAAAAGCTATGTGTAGCATTAGCCTGCGGTACTTAAGGGCTTTTATATATTTAAGATGACTTTGTAAAGCGTTAAAACAAAAAACCATGTAATTCAAATTATATTTAATTTAAGAAATTATATTCAAAACAAGGAGCAATCCTTATTGGGAACACATCACGAGCAGTGTTTTTATTGTTTTGTTTTTCTTTAAATAAAGTGCTTTTAGACTGTGAGGCAAAGATTTAAAGGGTAAAAATGGAGAGGAAGACTTGGCAAAAGGGAGAGGGGTTCATTGGAACACAAGGAGCTAAGAGGGAAAGTTAACCTTGCCATGGAAATGGGATGGCCACTAACAAGAGGCAGAGAAAATGGCAGTACATCTATTTAGAGATGAGGTAACAGACTTGGAACGACACCATGAGACTACAACATCACCTGTGCCCTCCCAGGAGGCAGAACAGGAGCAGAGGAGTGCAGAAGTGCTATCTGTTCTTGATAAAAGACTGAATACTAATTATCTCTTTGGCTGTGAGACAATCACGGATGAATTACAAGTAATGTCTCTTCCCTCCTAAAAAGCACACTCCTGTGATTAATCTGCAAAATTTCAAAACCAATCCAAATCAAACCAAACATAGCTGAAAATAACTCAGACATTTGAGCACTCTCCTACATGAGAGTAATAAATTTTCATTTTTTAGACTTTTTACCTTGGAGTAATAGCAATTGAGCTGTAACTCTTACATTTTTCATGTGTAGAAGAGCTAGTGCTTGTACTGATTTGAGGAGACAGCTAAGTGAAAGTTGTAGCACTTTCATTAAAGTGTGTCATGGCTATTGTCCAAAAGGACTCAAGCACTGCTCTTATCTCTAATTAAAATGTAACAATTTATTCGCTGTATCTGTCAGTTCAGAAAGGATAGGACTGGTGAAGCATCAAAGGAGACAAGTAGAAAATGCATTAGAGCTCAGAACAAGCAACAAGTGCCAAAGAGCCGCCCTGCAGTTCATCATCTCCGAGTTAATAACGCTGTCACTGCAGAGCAGCACAGGAGGGGGAGCATACTTGCAAAAATTAACTGGGCAAAAAATACTCCAGGAAACAAATGACAGCTGACAACATACTTTTCTTTATATAGGAGGGAGAGCAGGAAAGATGGGAGACGCAACATCCAAAGAGGAATGGGAGTGTGAATATTTTGCTTAAAACTCCAATGATGTTTCCTCGAAGGCTGCCTCAGTCCTACAACTCATTTGAGGAATTTTGCCAAGGACTAATGAGACAAAGCTTTCACCCACTGGGATCCCATTCTTTTGGGGTTGAAAAGAAATAAAACGCTGAAAAGTGGTCAAAACCCTCTGATCCTCCAGCCAGTCTTCCGCAACATCTCCACTGCAGGACACATCATGGTGCACTTTGCCATAATATGTAATAATTGTGTGTGCAAAGCACTACATGCCTACAGAGTATTAGGCTGTGTCTTTAACTACTGGTAATTACTTTCTGCAAAAACATATTTCTTAATACTATAATGTGGCACAAGAATATTTTATAATGACGAAAATATCTGAACCTGAAAGTGCCCTTATATTGCACAAAAGTAGAATGGAATTGCTAAAAAAGCACCCTGGTCCACCAGCAAGCAAGTGGGCCTCTCTCTCCAGACAAGACCTATGAAGCTCTAAGGTTCAAAATGTGCAAACACCACTTATCCCACAATGGAAAAGTTCAATTAATTTACAGATCAGCAATTTCACACAAAATATCGGAAGTCAAATCACACACCATCACAGATGTGCACAGATATTTGAAGACTTACTCCATGACTACCTGGAGGACTCCCCCTTCATCCACGAACTGGTTAAAAAGAACTGCTGCAATATTTACATTTGCTGAGATGATGAAAGAGCAGTGAGGCATGATGGAGTGCATGACTTTGGAATTCAGACTGTGATTTAGTGGATTTTGCATGAACAAAGCATTCTGAAATCAGCGCCTGCCACATGGATCACTGATGATTCAGAAAATATTTCAGTGGAAATGATACACACATAGGCCCTTGTTAACATTTTGGCAACAGAGCACTGCACTTTTTCTGCCAGACGTGCAGAAGCTGAACTGGCATAACATCATGCTGCACCCTGTACATCCTGCACGTACCCTTCAGCTGTGATTGCTCTGCTGTAACAAATGGCATCTGAGAGCCCATAAATATCAGTAAACAGTTCCAGCCTATTAATAGCTTGTCTCCCTCTTAAATTTGGCATTTCATACAAATAACATCAGGCCATTTCTGCTGTTCTGAATAGAGGGTATTTGCTTTTGGGAAAGACAGACAGAAAGACATAAAAGAAAAAAAAAAAAAAACACAAATAAAAGAAAAACGTACACATCTTGCTTTTTCTAATATTATATATGCAGGGTTTAACTCCTGGGTCATAGCTTTGCACATGTAACTGAGTGATTGAGTGCAACTAGGATAAAACAAATACTTGAATTTTTGCCACTTTTCCCAGACAGGAAACACTTAAGTCATATGCACTACATAGGCTGTGAGGAAATCTGATCAAAACGTGTGACAAAGGCTCTACTTCTTTATCACATTCATTTTTGTGTGCACTGCTGTTGCAAACCCAGTAGCATGTCTATGAGAAGTCTAAATCTCCTTCCATCCAGCGCTCAAGCTCATTAAATGTCATAAAATGTTTCCAAATGGAGCAAGCAGAAAGGGCAAGGTTCATAATAGGATTTACAGAACAAAACATCCCTTTCATTCACTGTAACTTGGGAGGACACTTGTACCAAAAAAAGAAACAAACCCACCACCAAACAACCCTCTGACTGATCAGTGGAAGAAGTTCAGTCATCTGACTGCCCTAAACGCTGTTGAACAAACCCCATACAGCCAAGCTATTAATCCTCCAGCAGGGCTACTGTAGAAATAATAATTTATGCAAGCCCCCTGGTTACTCTGATGTCTTTATCTGTGGAAGTGCAGTGACCCCTGAATGTCTTTGACCTGTTAAGTGCTAACAAATCAAACACTCAACGGCCTCTAATATATTTTTCAGGCTGGAGTCCTCCTAATCAGATGCTGACTCTTGAATTCTCCAGCAATGAATATTTCATAATATTCAGCCAAATAGTGTTAAGAGTCAGAAAGTATCAGCTCCTGTGGATTATATGCAATCTATTCTCTGCACACAATTATAGTAATTTCGTTTCCTAAGTTCTTATCATTCAGCAATATCAAGTGAATGGAAGGAATGAAACCAGGCATGGCAATAATACTTAAATAATAAATCACTATGAAAAACATATGGAAAGTTTTGGTCTGTAGAATTACATAGTTATTTCATAAGCAATTTTTCTTTATACCTGAAAGGTACTTTTGATATATTACATTCAGAAGTTTATACTGACAGGAAGTGTGAAGTGAAAAGACTAAACTTTTTTCCACTGAAATTCAGAGTCTGTGGATTTATCATATAGGCAAGAAAATGCACTATTCTTAAGACAGCTCCAAATGTGATATCATTTTGCAAAATTGAAGACATCTGATTATAAATTTACCAACTGTATCAAAATGTAAAACAAAAAATAGAAGTAAGGTAGAAAAAAAAAAGTTGAGTGGAAATTAATGATAAAAGATTATCCAGCACAAAAAACTAATGACTGTAAATGAGATTATTTTCTTCAGTTGTTGTCTTCAATTGCCAAAGCTGAAGCAATCAATTTAACAGGTTCTAATCATTACAAGTTTTGTTAATACTTATTCAGTTCTGCTGGTTTCCTTTACCTTATGACTCATGGTACAAAGAGGGCTTCATAAGGAAGAATAGAGCAAGGATCAGGACAAAAGTTCATTGGAAGCTACTGAAATGTGTACTGAAGAGTGAGACTGCCATTCACCATGCTAAACACAGCCCAGCACATCATCCTTCCTTTGGTTCACTTGTACTGTCATGGAACTACCATGTTATTTCAAGCTTGTCTCTACCTAGCAGAAATTAAATGCTAATAATGTTTAATGACTCATTTTCCAGTTAATCTACTACTTGAATGAAAAAAATACTACGCTAAGTGAAATCCTTCCAAACGTGACTATTAAATAAATCCACAGCATTTAAAATCAGGATTGAGGAGGCAAACAATTTGCAATGTGTGCCAGTAAGTAGCTTACCTTCTCATGAACTCGGATTTGATGATTGTTTCATTGGTTTCTCAAGCCAAAAATGGCTTGTACTTTAGCAGTTTGCCAGAGGGAAAACAAACTACAGTATCTTATGAAATACAACAACAGAAAAACAAGCAAGTGCTAATTTGAACAGTCACTAAACTGAGTAATCAATAAATAATCAATCCTCTCTAAAAGATGCATTATTGGTCTCATTTTAATATGGAAACTATATTATCTTTTCAACAACCTCTTACTGAATTAGTTTTGTGCATTCAAATTTCAATAGTGCAGCTTAAAATAAAAACAAAAATGGTTTGAACTTTGGGCTTTGTTTCCCTTCCACACACACTGGGAAGATTATAAAAAATTCACAGCCTGACTTATCCTTATTGTCTCATCCTGCTGAAACCTAACTGCCCACATTCACTCACAACACCTGTCCAAAAGCAAAGCTGCTACAGGAGACAAAAATCCTTCAACACTTGATTTGCCTCTCCCACCTCACACTGTGACTTGCATTGAACAGACCTGAAGGCTCCCCTGAACATCCTTCCCCCTAAATGAAGAAATATGGTACCAAGAAAAGGAACAGGCAGCAGTAGTCATATCCTTTCTTCCCAATGCACAGAATATGCATTTCTTTGCAGCCAGAAGGGGAATTCAAGTTTTGATCTCTAGCTGAAGAATCCCCTTTTTGAAACACAAATTTGTAGCTATTTTCAAACCTTTAACGCTGTCCCAGCTTGCTCTAGATGCAGTAGCACTTTCTACTTTCTATGATGGAAGCATCTCCTGCATTTCTGGAATTTACACAGAGAAAATAGCAGGAAGCACAAACAAGAAAGTTCTTTGTGATCTATATGTAAGCAACAGTCACACCTTCCAAGTAATTAAATAATATTTACAGTTATTGTAATAAAAATAACAATGTGAAAAGCAGCCCATAAAAATGACTGGGATTTCCACAGCTCACTCAACACTTCACATTGTCTATGTTCAAAATCCAAACTTACTTTTCATTGCTGGTGTTTAATTAAAGAAAGATTTCCCAACTAAGCATGGCTGCTTCTATGGGAAAATTTTCTCGGGCATAAGGGGAACTTTTATTGAAATCAGGGAGCAGATAAGTGCAGCCTCCATTTATGCATATGGAAGTGTCCCTCCTGTAAAGCTTTGATAAAAACAAATGTGAAATACTTCTGAACATTGCTGCTGAGATGAAGGGAAATAATTTACTTCACTAATAATGCTGCAAATGCAATCATTCTTATCCTGGCCTAAAGGAGGGCTGATGGAGTAGACTTGTCTCAGGAATTGTATAATAACTACCAAGTCCAGGCACTCTGATTGTTCTCCTATGAGCAGCACCCTCCACTAAGGCCAAATCTGTAAACTTCTGGCTAAAAGGAAGCTGTGTTTTTCTGGCTAATTCAAGATGAGCCTGCAGGGCTCTCTTGCAGCTGGCAGGAGACTAAACTGAAGCCTCTCCAAATATTTTAATTCAGAAAATATTCGTTTGGACTTGAAAGTATGTCCTTTCCAAATCCTGAGGAAAAAATGGCTTTTCCTCTAGATGAAAGAAACAAAGCTTAGAATAAAGCAACAGACTTGAAATATTTGGCTTTTTTGTCTAACCAGTAGATGCTTTCTGAAGTATTGCTAGAATGTAAAAGACAGTCTGCTAAGTACAAACATCACAAACAAAGTGGTTGAACCTGTGACCTTGGCCAAACATCTTATAACAAGTCCTAGAAGGCAGGATGACAGAATTGCAGAGCACAAATCATGGCTTTCCATGTATTAAATCTCATCCCATATCCAAACTGGGTTTATTTCCATTTTATTTAAAAGCTGTCAGAAAAAAAAAAAAACAAAACAACAACTTATCATTTATAACACCTCTACTCAGCAAGGACTTCTGATAACCTTTTTGCTACCTTAACATGAAGACTGATATTGAAATAAGATGCAGCACAAAGTTTGCTGGCACTGTTATGTGAAGCAATGACTTTTTGCTCAAAGGCATGAGATGTCTAATACCATAACTAGACAGTAACCACATTTCTTTTGTGCTGTTTTTGATTATCCTTCATGAAGTGGAAATTTTAAAAAATACACATTCTCAGTGCTTATGTGCTAATACCAGTTTCTTCCAGAAATACATTTAGACGTACTTTGATCAGATTCAGATGTACCTTGTTAACCTTTAGGTAACAGGCTTCAATCTTTATCTGTAGTAGAAGGTTCACTGGTATAATTTTCACTGATACACAAATTAGCATGAACTATCTCTCTGAAATAACTAAGAAAGACAGAATTGTACCAGTACTACCTGTATTCATCTCGATGCAGAAGCCCTTTTGGAATAGGCTTTAAATAATTTAAATACCACAGAAACCCATTAGGAAAAAAAAGTAATCTGAGGCACTAAACAAGATGTATCTTTAATAAAACCAAATTATTTAACTGTATTAAATAAAATGTGAAACATCTGATTCAACGTTTTAGAGATACCTTTCAAGAAAGGCCTTTCAATGACAGAGATTTGGAGAGGTTCAGTGTTCTCTTAGTTATTTCAATTTGTCAGCTAACACAGTAGAATTATTCTTTAGTCGTTTAGCGAGAAATAAAAACCATACATATTTCAGAATATGTCTGGAAAAATGATCCAAACTATAATGTGCTCTGTCTTTTTTATGGCTTTTCAGTTTTCAAAGAAGCACTGAAACAAACACCATTTTGGAACGTGTTGGAAGGATCATCTTGTCCAAACCTTCTTGAAAAAAAAAATAAATCATACTACAATTTAAAAAATCATACTATCATTTTCTACTCCACTGTAAAATAAACATGAAATACTTTCATGTGGCATTCAGCATAAGTGAAACCCTTCAGATGTGAATCGATACTGTTGAGATTTTCCTCTTCACTGCAGCAGGTGATGACAAGTCAGGCAGAAGAGAAATTGCAGTTGCAATTCCACACGTGTTGGAATTGCAACTGGTGTACATCAGGGCCTGCAGGGTTTACCCCATATCATCAACTTTATTATTATAACATCATTATCAAACCCTGAGGTTCTTCAGACACAGAGCCTTAACATAAATAGTAACATTTTGCGGTAAGCTGTATATTTTTATAACAAACCTAAGCTCTAAAAACATAGTAAAATCTTGAGGTAACTCCTTTATTCTTGTCAAAGCCAAAGATATTTCCTTTTGGATGAGGCCAGCAAACCCAGAAAGAAGAAAAAAGCTTGAAGGCCATAAATTTAGCAAAGGTGAAGAGTGGTTATTCACAGTTTGAAAGTATATGCACAGGTGCACAGGTGCACATACATGCACACACACAAAAGTCTTTATCAGGCTCATCCTTTATTTTCCAGCCTCAAGGAAGGTGCCTCGCTAACCAACAGAGTGACAAGCCATCAAATCAAGATACAATGTCCCCAGCCTGCCCTACCAAGCGCTGCACACCCTCAGAATTGCCAGAAAATGGTTTCTGCAAGATGAAAGTCTGTCTCAAATTGCTAGTTGAAAATTCCATCTCACGCTCAGTGAGCAGACAGAAAATACTGAACATGCTGGGAAATGAGCACATTCAGCTGCACCTTCCCTGCATTATTTTACATAAATATTGGATTTGGGGGTTTGACAGTGGTTTTGTAGGGGGTTTGGGGAAAAAAAAAAAAAAAAAAAGAAAAGGAAAACATCATGAAGTTGAGAGGAGGATGGGAGACAGAGAGATGGACCAAGTAATACATATTGTTCTTACAAGCTGGAATCCACCACTGGAATGCAAAGCATTAGCCGGGAAAGGGAGACATCCTCTGGTTCTCATTGGATTATTTCCTGTCATAGCATCTTCCAAGCTTCACCCAATTCCATTCCAGGCAAGTTTTTACACTTTAATAATGAGAAACAGCCTATCTAGCTGGTCCAAGATAAGTGCCAGTCATGTGCTGGCTGAGAGCCTTAGGAGGAGAGGGACAAATACCTGAATATTTCCACAGGCTTGAATGCTGATTAGCTGGCAACACACTTTTAGAAGTATTTTTGGCTAACTCAGGTAATTATCCACTCATCTAAATGCCCACTAAGGCATTTTTGAAGTCACACATGACATCTATCCACATATAGCAGGAGGCCCCCAAGTGCTTTGAGTACTCCAACATTCTACATCAAAGTTCACTTTTGTGTAAAGCATTTGTGAAAAGCCATGATTGCTCCTTCAGAAATTTAATTACCAAAAATGCTTCAATTATAGGGATAAATACAATCCAATCAACCAACCTAAGTAGTGGAGCTACAAAAAAAAAAAACAAAAAACAGAATCTGACCTGCAAGCTCTAGATTCTTTACCTTGCATACACTAATAACAGTTTCATAATTTATTGAGCTTTTTGTCCTCAGTGATAATTGTACAACTCTACTGTCCACAAAGGATTGCCCTCCTGATGCTGGGAACAATCCTTGATGTCAGTGAAGTTACTTTTCTAAAATTCATGTTAAACTTGCAGGCCAAAACCAACACATACGGGACAAACCATCTCCAAATCTACAGAGCAGATTTGAAAAGACAGGTCCTTTTCTGGGAGAACTCATCTACCCATGTACTGTGATGTACTCAGACTCAAAACTCTGAGAAGTTCATAAAAGCAGCATATAAAAAAAGAAATTTAGTTATAAAATAAGGCAACACAGGCTGTACCATTTAAATTTAGGAAGACTTCAAAACACAAATAGGTCTAACAGAACAATGGAACCTTATTATGTATGAAAGAAACATGCATATTGAAATTGTGAACAGCCTAAAATTAGTTATAACTTGAAAGATACAAGAGCAAAACTGCAAATATAACCTGCATGCATTACATTATGTAAGTAATTAGTATGATGTTAAGTTCTGCCTGTAATTTTAATTATCTTACTGTGCAAGTCCTTCCTTCTCTTAATAATTGATCATGTATTCTGAAAAGAACATAGGAAAACTTTTACAATCTACTTAGTACAAAAGGTGTAAAATGCAGTAGTGAAAATAAGATGTTTTCATGTTTACACACATATGTGAATATATATATTTATACATACACACATATGTGAATATATATATTTATACATACACACATATATGAAAATTTTTTTATGTTTTCTATCTTAAAACTTTTATCTTCTTTAAGCTGAACACATATATTACTCTCATCCTTTAAGGAGAGAAGGACAGAAAGTGGGAGGGTAGAAAGGAAAGTAGGGAGGAAGCAAGGAAAGACTGAGGGAGGGAGTAAAGCAAAAATGTCAGTGTTTGCAGCATTTTCACCTTGATGGAAGGGAGAAGGAAAGTTCTGGCTTTGTTTTTTCCCTTCTATAGTGACTGATTGAGATACAAAGAAACTAACCACACATGCCTGTATATATTTCATGTTTTATGTATCAACAAGCACACACCTCAATGCTTAGGGATGCACTCAACATTCCCAGATGTCTCCTATTATAATTGCTGCTCACAAACATATCCCACTGATTTTAGCATCCATTTTAGTAGCTGTAACAAAAAGCTTAGATCTTATGAAGATTTCTCTTCTTTTCTAAAATCTCATGGCATAATCCTCCTGGCAATGAGCTATTCAACAAAACAATTCTCCCTCCCTCTAGAAAGACAGCAGTCAGGCAGTCAGATATTGCACAGGCAGCCCCCAAACCAGACCACCCTCCTAGGCACCCCATCAGATACCAGTCCTTTGGAAGCCACTGCTCAAATGCCACAAGCCCAATCTGCCAAAAATTGGTTCCAGGAGACAAGGAATGGGAACATGTGACTGAGCCTTGCTGTGGTGCACAGAGCTGAGATTTTCCCTGTCATCTCAGCAGAGTCCATGCTGTGCTGGCAGACAATGGGACTATTCTGAGAATGCCTCCCCTCTATTAAGCTGTGCAATTACAGCAAACTGCCAACTGAAAAACAGATTTGTTTATGTGCAAGCCTAAACATTGTTTATCAATCAGATGGGAAGTATCCTGCAGTTAAGTTTCCTCTCTAATGAGGTTTCCTCTTTGCAGAAGAGTTTCCAAATGCTCCGGTTAACACGATCAAAATACTGCATTTCTCTTTTTCTGTCCTTAAACTCCGTTCTGCTTTGTAAGGCAGCTGACACAGCCAGCTTGCAGCACTACCTTCAGCTCTGGCTTTGCTTTCTTCTCAAGTGCAAGACAAAACCACAGCAAGCTGCTCTTTTAGCTGTAATAAACATTCACTGTGCTACACCCAAAGGCTTCAGCTCTGAGATGATGCTTTATTATGTTCCTTTATATAGTTTCAGTAACAGTCCAATTCTTGCTGGGATCACCCATGAGCTGTCCTCCCCACCTCTGCATGCTTTTTTCTAGGCTGCTCACAAGACTTCAGCTCATCTAACCAATTTTCTTTGTTCATTTAATGCCTTATTAAAACACTATTTTTTTCATTGCATTCAGCAAGGTTAATTCCCAGGCATAGACTACTCTTTTTAGAAGAGAAAAAACAGGTTTTTGGAAACTTACTTAAGTTCAGCTTAATTCTTTTCTGTATCCCACTGCAAGATTTTCCTTACTTAGATTTTCATCTCTCCATTCTAGTGGCTGGGTTTCAGCCAGGCACACCACCAAACACTGTGAACAATCATTAAATAATCAACAATATAAGTTGTTCCTCTTCAGAAATGACTAGTTATTGACAGTGGCTGACTGGTTTCATAAAAGACAGTGTAAAACCTCAAGAGATAAAGCATTAGGACTACAGGCAGCAGAAACTCAGGTAATCCCCAAAAAGCACTGCATCTCTACGCCCAGCCAAAGGAGTCACAGAATCAGAAAAAAGTGGATTTAATAGTTTAATTTTAGTTAAACAACTGCATTTAAAAATCCCTGTTACACCTTGAAAAACACTCAATGGAACATGATTAGTAATAAAAGGACAGACTTCTGAAGAACATTTTCTGCTCAGGTGCATTCCCTACCACTTATTGCTGCTTCTGAAGTTTCAATTTTGACATATAATTAATCAATCAAAGACCCACAGTAAATATAAAATATGAGTGAATGGCACTTGTGAGGTGAAAAATGTAAATACAAACACAAAGGGACAGTCTCAGCATTCAGTGCAGCTATTTATCATCACCATTCTGTCATACTAGACTATCCTGACATGCAGAGAGAGTAACAGTTTTCCTATATTTAACATAAAACTTTAGCTGAATTTGTGAGTTCTTAAAAGAAAAAAAAAAAACCAACAAAAAACCGATGTATATGGGTTTTTCATCAAAAAACTACTATACGAAACAAAACCCAAGTACCAAACCTATCCCTGTCTAAAATCTCCTCATTTTTATCTCTTTATCCTAAACAATGGTCACCTGCTTCTCCTAGAAAAAGTAAGGAAATCATCACAAGTAAACTACATTTGCTCACACGAATAGCTGAGTGCAATTGTGAATTTAGCAGTATGCTTCCCCCTGCTTTGGATTAAATATGATAGGAATACTTGCACACTTTTTCCATTTAAGTTCTTGTGCATGAACTGAAAGCTGCAGAAGATTCAGAATTACTTCCTCTAGAGTAGAAAATGCTGCATTAGGAAAGCAATCAGGATTCAACCATGAAAACTCTCAAAAGAGTTTTCAACTAAACTTTTAAAAAATAGTGACTAAAAAGTACCCAGCAACCATACTAAACTAATTATAATGTTCAGAGATAAAAAGGAAGTTAGTTCAAATTTTATCTTCATACGATGTTTTTCTTTGAGGTTTTAACATCCAGAAATATGTTTGTTGGATCATATTCATTTTAGTAAACCTTCTCCCTCCAGAGAACATATTAATTCACATTAATAACTTCATTAATCTATTAACTAAGAGTCATGTGCATCTGCAATAGAGTCAGATATAACCATCCACAGTAAACTTACAGTTGGGTAAGATAGAATAAATAAATACTTTGATTAATGGATCATTTTCTTTTCACAAACATGGAGAATTAAAAGCACCTGGAATCTGCAGGATGGCTCTGTACATAAGGCAATCTTACTACAAGTTCCATCAATGCAGGAAGAATTTATCTTGCACTTTATTTGACAGAGGTGACTAAACCTTCTGACTGAGGTGACCAGGTTACTCAAACAGTTATCCAGACTTCCATTAGCATGAAACAAAAGAAATACTGGGCCCCTGAAATCTCTGGGGTTTTCTTAAAGGATGGACACCAAAGTTTGACTAGACATACAGAGAAGATAAATACATGAAAAGCAGAAACAAATGTTTTACCTACTATCTTTAAAAAATGGTTGGATTTATTTTCTTGAAAATATGAATCATAAATATCTGAGAGCTACTCAACAAAGCAGGTAGTAAGGAATATCTGTAATTTTAATTATCAGTGCCAAAGACAGTGCCATCTTCTTTCAAGATGAAATGTCTCCATTAACAAAAAATAATTATAAAATGACTTGTGCATGTGGGGTCTCACAGAACACTACTCCAAAATTTTAAAGTCTGCTATTAAAAGACAAAAGAAAAAAACCCAGCAAACTTGTTAAAGGCAGCAGAAGAAAAATAAGAAGAAAATATCAGGCTTAAAGTGGAATTTTAGTTGTAACTTTGAACCATAGCTTTTACATTCAGCCAGAAGATAAAAGGGATGCTTGGTACATCACTGGTGCCTTCCATTACCTGTAATTATCCATGTTCAGACCACACAGGGAGAAAGAAATATTCATGGGACAATCATTGGTCTTTCCAATACGTGGTGCTCACTTACCCATGAAAATCACTAAGTATCTTGAAGGATACAAGGCTTTGCTTTACACTGTGGATGTTGTAACTAAATGCAAGGTAAATAAGGTGAGTTTTAAAAAGTCTGTTGTTTTGAGATAGGTCCCTTGTTAAATTTTATTCAAGGATGTATCTTTACAATCATGTACTTTGTAACAACTGCCAATTAGTTGGCAGATATTCATACAGATATTCTGAATTAATGAGGCCAGACCTCAGTTTCAAAGCAAATATGCTTTTCTAATATAATTATTGAGATCTGTCTTAGAGAGCAACACTTTTGCTCTCAATACTCTAGGCAAAAATCTGCTTCAAAATGCTTACATCTCTTATAATTAAACTTCCTTTCTGAAGTTCCAGTCAGGTTTTATTTAGGATCATTTTCCATTCATTTGTTTCTAGGTAAAATCTGGGAGTTTTAAACTGTAAGGAAATACCTTCCTCTTCTACATCAGTCATGGAATATAGATTTTTTTAGCTCTCAATTTCACTAGGCCAAGCAAAGCTGCTCTTACAGTATCTTCTTACAACCCTAATTCATTATTCTTCCAGCCATTCTTGTAGCTCTGCTTAGTATTACTTCCATTCACAATTCATGTCTCTGGAACATGTGAGAGAGAAGTTGTACACAGGATTTCAGATGAGATCTCACCCAGCCTTTCTACAATGGCACAAACACGTCCTTATCTACTTAACAATAACATTTTAAGATGATTTTCAACAGATGATCTGTCATCTTCTGATACCCTCACAGACCTAATTTTCAGTCACTTTTTTTTCATAAGACCACTGATTGTACTTGAAAATTCTGTTATTCCTCTTAAATGCACAAATTTTTGTTCATCATTCTAGCACAGGTCTACAAGCTCCAGCCAATGCTGAATTTAATCTGTTTTCACCCTATCTGCAGGATGAAGTCCTAATCTGTAGATTCACATTCTCTTGTAAAACCAAAGCTGAAAATGTTTTGAAGCTACATTTAGGGGGAAAACTGAATTTATTGACAGACTATCATGTCTTTTCCTTAAAATATACTGTCAGTAAGAGGGAGAGGTAATAAAGTACGATCAAATATTCATCTGGTTTTTTTGTTGGTTTTTTTTTTTTTTTTAAATCCCTTACAATTTCCAAAACTGAAAGCATATGACCTTACACATTCACTTTCCCTCCTGCATCTGTACTATTTGATAATGCCATACTACCATACTCAATATTGAAACAAAACAACAAAGACAAGGGTTATGGTAACTCAGACATCTTCAACACCAAGGTTATCTCCTTCCCTTAAACCCAAATACAGCAGTTTTCACCAGACACTAACAATAGAGTAAATTCACCTTTGTAGTAGGATGCCAAAAAGTCATTACAATGAATAAAAAAGATATACTAAGTTAATATGTTCAGCAGAGAAACTTCCCTGTCACAAAGTAACAGAAATGCTGATGAAAACAATCTTAAGCCCCACCACTAAAGCAGGCACCTTAAATTCTCCTTCTGTAAGGAAGACCCTGGTCAGCAGTTTACAAAAACTCAAATTCATAAGAATAGCTCATTACTATAAACCAAAGAGTAATTTAAAGACAGAATGGTCTTTTGGGGTTTGCTTCACTCTTGAGAACAAAAAAACACACATTTTTCATGTTATCGCTGCTGTAGGGCAGAGGAGGATTTCTATGTAACATCATCTCTTTTCAAGATACAATTGCAAGATGTCCTTTCCATAAAATTCCAACCTACTTAGTGGTTTCTAACTTGGCCTTTCCACTTGTAGAAATTTGTCCCAACTTCTGCTGTGGCAAATCAAACATATCCATTGTCTAGAATACTGAGAGAATTTGAGAAATTATGTGCAGGATAACTATTCCTTCTCACATTTAAAGTAGACCTTAAAGTTTTTCTACCAAGAACTACTGCTGATGCTGCACATTTTCAAACTCTTCAAAACCAATAGCTTTGTAGCTTTCTTTGCTGTTGCATAAGGCTGGAAACACTTCTCTTCCTAATTTACACAGCAATATCCAATAAATTTTCCTTTTCCTGTAGATGATTTTTATAAGTTAGCCATCTAATTTTACTTCAGACTTTCAATTTTCCTGTAATATCCTACAGTCCTGGGGGAGAAAGGACACAGAGCTAAAATCTTTAGCCATAGTCCCCTTCTCACTTCATCTTGCTTCAAAAATTCTTTAAACATTAAATTACTCATAAAACCCTTGCATTAAACCATCAGACTTAATTAAAATATCTTCCCTCTTCTCATTTCCTTTCATCTAAATGTTCTCCTTCCCTTAGAAAAGATAAACCACTTGACAAAGAGTGTTATTCTTACATGTCTGATTTATTTTATTCACCTTTCAAGAGAACTGAGGTAACTGTGACTTTCAGAAGGATTAATTGTCTCGTTTGCACTATTATCTCCCTTTGGAGGTATCAGATTCTGCTGTCTCTCTTCTGCCAGAATAGAAATAGATGGGCTAGCTGAACTGTTAGATCTGATTTCTGGCTTGTCCCGATTCCTTTGTCCATCGACTGAAGCTCTGTCTGCAGCAGCAAGCCTGCACCAGGTCTCCTCCTTTTCCCAGGCTACTGTACAAACATTTCAATAACACTGGCATCACTGAACAATTGCCTGAGCAGTTCATCAGTTCCAAGGTTCCCTTATTGCTTATATCCAGCCCTGACAGTTCCTTACTCAGATTCAAAATCAGACAGCTAAACAGTGAAGCCCTTGTCAGCAATCTTCTGAATCAGCAGCACGTGACCCTCCTCTCACCCAGTGTGACTACATTAAAATGTCTTAAATCACCTCCATTCAACGTGCTCATTACATAAAGCAAGTGTTTCACCCCTCAGTGAATGAGTCTACAATTGTGGCACAGTGCCATGCTCGTTCCTGTGCCACAAGTTTGGCTACTTTTTCACTTCCACTGTTTCCAAACACTTGTCTATCTCTTAAAAGCAAGCTAGAAAAATCTTTGCAGTTCCCCTCACCAACTTACTGTACTAAGATCTTTTTAACAAAGCATATCCCACTGGTATATTACACAAGCAGATTATTCTGGAGGGATACTGAATGGCAATACTATGGAAGACAGTGCTAGATCCCTCTTTTGCCTCACCAAAAACTCCATTGTTACTCACATCTTCCCAGATGATCACAATTACAAACCAGAGCTGTGCTTTCAAAAGTTTACTTAGCTGTGAGAAAAATGTGTTCCTGCTTTTGCTATTGTGATCACTGCACAAAACTTGTGAAATCAGATTTATGCAAATGATATTAATTTTTCAAAATGTCTCAGTAGCTGGGAGAAAAGTGATGTGGGGCCATGACAGCACTTTTCAAATATGCAAAGGTTGCTGCAAAGAGAATGATGACAATTCTCAGTGCCCCGAGTGGACTGGACAAAGAGTAAAGCATTTAAAATAAAGCAAGGATAATTCAGATGAGATGTTAGGGAATGAAAAAATGAGACAATAAAATGTATTGCATTTGGGAAAGAGTGGAGTCTCCACCACTGCCAGATTTTCAGAACAGACAATGGCTTCTCCTTGCACTTTCTCCCTGGCTTACCCTTCATCTAGGCAAAAAAACATGGCATTTCTGGAGGTCCCTAAAAGACAAGTAGATGTGACACCTAGGGACATGGTTAGTGGTGGACTTGGCAGTGCTGGGTTCATGGCTGAACTCTTGAAGGGTCTTTGCAACCTAAATGATTCTATGGTTCTAAAATATATTCGTATGATTGTAAAGGCTTTACTGGTAACCACAAACACTCTGTCTGTTAATCTGATAATTTAAAAAACAGTTTACTAATTTTTTAACATATTCTAATTGCAGGTCTACAGAGAGTTTTAGAAGTTTAGATCATTCTATTACACATTCTCATGAGATCCCTTTATAGACTTCAACTTTTTGCAATTTTTTTCATTATTTAAATTTTACAGTTGAAAGAAACGAAAATAAAGACTGGTGTCCACATTCCTTTTTACCTGACCCATACACTAAGTTGACTGTTCTCTCTGCCTCACTGTTAAGTATAATACTTTTTTTTTTTTTTACCTGGAATAGGAAATCTGTTCATGTTACTCTTTTTGTCTCCATGCATCATTACCTTCTCTGTTCATCCTGAAACCCTACCCTCTACTGTTAAAAAATACCAGAACTCAACTTTCTCAAATTCTGCTAGCATTGGATTCAGGATATTTTGTCATAACTATTATTTCTTGGATTTACTTTACCTCTCCCTTATCTTCTGCTTCTGCCCTCTGAATGTTCCTTGCATGTCTTTTTTTTTTACCTCTTTTATATGTTCCTTTGAAGTTTTATGAGAATCTCTCTGACACTTCAAGTACATTCAGTAACAGTAACAAAACATGGTAAATCAGTATTTTATCAAAACAATGTGGAAAAATCCGATTTCATTTACTGAAAGTCCATCTTGGACAATTTAAAGGCTGCAATTGCATTCCAATTGCACCCTATAAATGCCAGGCAGAACAAGGAACTCTCACTGTAATTGGCAAGTTTGATAGAAGATATAAACACAGCAAGTCTCCGTTTTTATAAAGGCTCAGCTCTTTGTTATCTCTTGGTTCTGTGGGTGATGCAAAAGAAAATGGAAAACACTACCACCAGTGAAGTAACTTTTAAGGCAAATATGCAATTTTTCTTATATTATGTATAAGAAATACTGAGGCAATTTATGTGATAAGTTTACAAAAAAATTCTCTGCCACAGCTCTATGACTTCCAATGCAAGTGCTTTACAATAATACATCTCCCTCTGACATTTCCATTACATATTCCCTTTGTCTAAAATGCTTAAACCAGTCCATAGGAAATTAACTTACTATATACTTTAAAGCTGAAAACTCAGTACATCTTTATCAAGATTCATTATTCAAAACAAAAGTAAAACATAGCTTCTTTAGATATGTACTCTTGTATAAAGGAGTATTGGAATCAGTGCAAACTTTAGTGAATTTTCCTCCTTGGGGTCAATGACTGAGACAATGAAAGAACTTGTTGCATTGTCACAAATACCACTAGAGTGGTGCCATGCACTTACTGATTTATTGCATGCTGCAAAATGGTTTGGTAAGAACTCCACTGTGTACTTAGGTCCAATTTCACATTTGTTTCCATCCAGTGGTCTGGCCCAAACGCAAGATTAAGAAATATGCAAGCAAAACCTACACAGCATGTTTGATCTTATAAAAAATTCATGAATATTGTTACCACATGCTTTCTTCACGCAGAAAAAGAAATCTAAATACCATCTGTGCAAGATAGCCTAATTAGGGGATTAGGAGCACAGAAGTTGTGCTTGCTCACGTGCTCAGCGCCGGCCCACTCGGCCACCGAGGCAAAAACGTAAGAGAAGAGGAGGAAAGGGAGAGCAGCACCCTCCTGGCTCCAGAGCAGACAGGAGTTAAGTGCCCTCCCAGAATTAAGTTGTGCAGCTCTACCCACGGGAGTTCGCATTTTTTTCCCTTGATGTATAATGCCTGGCCCGGCACAAGGCCTGTGAATAAACTTGGCACTAGATGAATCACATTTTAATAAGTTCAAATGATATTCTGCAACCAACTGGTATTTAATGGCTGCAGCATACCACTGGGACCAATTTTTCAGGATTTGGCAGCAACAATAGAAAACTAAATGATAAAAGCACATAAGTAGTTCTTAAACAGAATAAATGAGGTATAAACATAAGTAAAGGCTGTACTGAATATATAAAAAGTCTGACTACACACAAAACCAAAGATCCATTTGGAACCACACAATTTTAGAAATAGAAGTGATAAATGTACAAAGCAATGCTCTATTACAATAGTCCCTAACATGCTTCCCCATCCATTTAAAACTGTTTGTTTCCCACGTCATTTTTCTTAATCACAGGACAATTTATGAATGCTAGTAACAACATGCAACCAAAGCCCTTAAAGGAAAATCAGATCCTTTTATTTTGAACATGAATTCTGACAAGTTTCAACAGCTTATATCATATTCAACAATTTGACAGAAATTTGTAGACCTAAGCAATGAACTCCCTCAGAAATATCAATTCAAAACTTTTTTTTTCCCCTTGGCTCACAAAGTGCTCAGAAACAGATGGATTCTATTTGTTTCATACATTTAATACTTTTATTTTCTTGTTTATTCTTTTTACCATTTCTGTAGTGGCTGCTGATAGTTCACTTTGACTAAAGAAAAATCAAAATGTGAGGCTGGTCATGAATCATAATTATGCAACTAGTCTGCTTCTTGACTGAATGCACACGTGTATCTCATGCATCACCACTAAAATTTGTATTCTGAAAACATTTTCCAATCTGAAGCTAAATCAGAATACCTTTGAGAAGTTGTGTATTTTTCCAGATTGTGAAAATGTTAGATGTCATGCCCACTGCTGGGCTGATCTTAGACTTAGGAGAATGCCAATGAAAAATCAAAGTGATACAGCAATGCTGTGCAGGATAACCAAGCAGGGAGGGAACACCAGGTCTCCAGGACCTTGCAGTAGCATTGCAAAGATTGCATCAGGTCTTGACCACTGCTCAAATAAAGCACAGATACCTTTTAAAAGCATAGCTTCATAGTAAAAATGATCAGTGTTGTGCAATAATTGAGCTGGAGAAGGAAATTACTCAAGTCAGTAAGTGCTGAGGTATTTAACATGATTATGTCACTGACCCTAATTTTGATTTTCAGTGTTCTCACTTGTTTAGTCTAGCACTGCCGTGGAAAAGCAAAGACTGACTACAAGCACTGTCTTTAAGTGATTTTCCAAGATCCAGCTGGCCATCCAGAAGAAAAGCAAATCCAAAAACGTAACTCATTTAATTACTTAAGCCAGATTTTAAAGTAGCCATGAAATATCAGGGCTCTGCTAACTTTCCTGGAAAGATTTTCTTTGATTGGTGTTTCATTAAATTCACTAAAACAGAAAAAACAAAACAGCAATTCAATCAAGTAGATATTCAGCAATCGGCCAAGCCGCAATGTGCCGGGAGAAGCTGGTCCAATGACCTTTGGTTTTCCAGCTGAGTTCCACAGGAGAAACAGGAGCCCAGGAGAAACAGAATGACAACAAATGCCACATCCATCCTCCAGCACGTGAGCAGCTGATCCAAGTGCTCTCATCCAGAGCCCTCTCTTGCCAGTGACCGACATTCCCGCTCCCATTCCCGACGGGCTGATGCCTCCCCACACACCGCATTCCGCACCGAGCTCAGGCTGCCAGCAGATGTGAGGGTGCTGCTTACTCAGCTTGTGAACACTCCCAGAGCTGCTTTCCTGCCTCGGGCTGCTCTAAATTAATCCCAGCAAAGACAAGGTTTGTTTGCTTCTCCAACAAGATCCTGATGGCGCAGTTCTGAGCACGGCTAAGGGTAAGTGAGCGCTGGAGACAGCCTTGGAAAAGCCAGAGCTCGGCTGGAATGCTCTTTCAAGTCCACATTACCCACAGGGTGTTCACCTCAGAAAATGCACTTACCCTTTACAAGATACTGCTGTTTGCTCTTCAAATGTTTACACAGAGAAAACTGCTACTAACAGTGCATATATACATTTAAGTCAAGGACACAGAGGTAGCCAGTCAGGGTAATAAAATCAAACAAAAGGGCAAACTATGGAACCTCTTTCCCAAAGCTCTAAACTAGAAAGAAGACAACAAATTTTTTCAGAAGAAATTATTTTCAAGATGCCTGCCATTCTCATGAATTCAACTTTTGCATGGTTGGTTTTGGTTTAGATTTTTATGATCGTAAAATCAAACCTAAATTAACAAAGGCAGATCAACTTGGTTTCTACTTTCAATACCTTACTTAGAAGAAATGTCTTGCTCTACATTGGGAGAGTGAATTTTTTCTGTCTGTTCTGAAAGCCAGACCCATGGTGTTAAATGTTAAACTCATTCTTTTTCCCTTTTACCTTACTGGTGAGTCAAAAAACTGCTACAAATGACACTTTACATACCGCTTCCCTCTTTTTTGCCTACCAGATTGCACATGCTGAAATACCCTACATATCTACACCAAAGAAAAATTCTAACATAAAAAAGCCAGCACTGCAGCAAGTTGAATATTGTTAATCTAATAAAACTTAATTAATTAAAACACAATTTTATTGGAAAGCCAGAATCAGCAACACAGGAAAGAAATATGAAGAACTTACAACAAATTCTACACAATTGCAAATGCTTAGAAATAACTAATGTATTAAGACAGCTGAAATCTGGTATTTCAAACTGCAGGTACTGCATGTGAGAAGGAACTTCTCTCCATCAACATTTATTCCACATATGGTGATAATGGCATTACTGCCAGAGGGAGCACTCAAATGCCAAATTGTAGGCTAGGCAAAAATAAAAAAAATTGTCTGCTCCTGGTGCAGCAGAGAAGGAAAGAAATATGGAATTTCTATGCTCAACTTTTATTTTATTAATGTGCACATGGATTTTCTACATAAATTATGTGTTTGAACAATATCTACCAGTGCAACATAGAACTTGTACAGCATTTTGGGTTTCAGGAAGTTTTCAGCTTCCTGAATAGTAACTATGTTTTTTGGGTTCAGCCTTGACCTTCATTTGCAGCTTTTCCATGGCCATTTATAAAAATTATTCTCATGGATTAAAAATATCTGAAGGGCACTCTGTGAGTGCCACAGACTTTGAAGAGCTGACATATGGGAAGAAATGGAACTTTAAGTTTTCCCTGCAAGATAACTGAAGGGAAAATATTTTCAATCTTTTAAATAGTAATCTTGAGTGGTGAAGATACAAAATAGCCATGTTTATTCCAAAATGAAAAATTTTTCAGTGAGTAGGCTTTTTATATTAAAAAACCCCATCTTAACTGTCCTTGAAATATCCACTAACTCAAACCAGCAGATTATTCAGACACCTGTTGGAAGTCATGACTTTTAAATTATTTCAGTTTCAAAAGAAAGAAATATTCTACAGATAAGCTGGAACCTGATTATTTCTTCTTTTTATTCTGATTCTGCCAAGCATGCTTTTCAAATAACACAATCAGCCTTACACTCATCCTCAAGGAACTGCTCATTACAGTCTTTGCCAGTCTGAGCTTCCTCATATTTACAACTTCGTATAATTATTTTCTCAGAAATACAGCAGAAAAAAAAGTTTTTAAGCTAGATAAGTGAACTATTTACAGGTGGAACAAACCTGACAGATCCTACTTCCTCCACCAACATTGTTTGCTTGAGTCCCACAGTCATGACTTTGTCACAGAGGGCCTCAGCAGGGTTTAATGGGAATGTCAAGTGTTGGTGCTCAAGCCTTGTGGCAGAAGCAGTGAGAGTGAATGGAGGACAAAGCAACAAGATGATGTTGCCTTATTTTCCCTGCTCACAAAGGAAAATTAGTATAAGGAAGAAGAGTTAGGCTTATGTTATCAAACCACAGGAAATTAAATTCATGAATGGTAACAGAAACATGGGAGAATTTCATCACTTCTCTCGGTAGATTGCCTCTAGAAATCACCAGCTCTTCAGTTTTAATACTGTAGCCCATCTCTTTTCAAGCATGTTCCTGAAATACCAGCTCTGATCTTGCTGTAAAAAGGCCCCTGTATTGAGTTCAGCAGCTGAGGGTGCTGTGTGGGAGCTGCTGAGATCCTGCACCCTGGGAAAGCTGGCACAGCAGAGGAGAGCAGGAGAGCTCAGGGGTGAAACAGAGCCCAAGGCAACGGAGGGTCAGAAACCTCAAAGGCTTTCTGAAGCCACTTCACTCTGACTCCAGGCTCTCCATGCCCCTTTCTGAACTCTCTTGAATATTTAAAAATGCCACATACTATAATTTCCTTTTTTGTTTCTCCATTAACCCATACTGAAGAATGCCTCTAACAACAAAATATTAGAACATAAAATATTTCTTCCCATGCAGGACTAGGCTCAAATACTGCTTTCCCCCAGTACTGCATCCCCATCAGTGGTGAGTTGCAGATGCTTGAGTAACAGATTTAATAGAATTATTGTTTTCCTAATACACAGAATTACACTTCTGGCAGACAGAAACTGTGGTTTGAAAGTGTTTGCATCTGGATTTATGTATTTAGTAGCCATTGACAGACCTATTCTTCACTTATTTATATCCTTTAGGAAATAGTTTGTACCAGTATATTGCACCATCTCATCATGCCAGAAGGAAAAAAAAAAAAAAAACCAGGCTGAGATTTTCCAATTCACTAAGCTGGCAATTTTTTTCAGAGTTTCTCCAGAACGATGCCTCAATTAAGCAAAATGATAAATCATTCTCCATTTAATGGGAATGAGAGAATAGACACAAAAATCATTTTCTGACAGCCATCTCAGAAAACATGCAATCTTTAAACATTACATTCTAATTAGAAATGATAACTAAAAGGAACCATGGAATTTTTCTTGATTTTTACATGCTGGTTGTCAAAACACAAGAAAAGCTTAGAAAATGTGCTTTTGCTTTCTATGTCCATATTGAACTCTAAAGGCTTTTGCTCCTTGAACTGCTTAGTCTGGCCAAATGAACAAAATCCTCTTTTCCAAAGCATTTCCAAGAGAGAAATTGCACAAGCTCCTCCTTGAACAGAGCTTTTTGAAAAATGTTACTATGATTGTTACTCCAGTGAAAAAGAATCTCATCAATTTACCAGGAAGTAGCCAGTTAATAAATCATTCATCACATTGCTTTGCAACAGCCATTTCATAAATCAAAATTTTAGGGTTTATGAGGCATTCTCTAGTACAGCAGAGGATGAGCAGATAATGAAGAAAATAATGTCTTCATCATAGTTCTATGGCTGTTCTCCCCCTTTCTATAAAAGCAAATTTACAGAAAAGCACACATAAACCAAACAAAACAAAAACCCAAATACAATTAGTACAGCTATGAGGCACAATGAATGCTTCACACAGCAGAATCATCTAAAATATGGTGGTCTTCCAGAAGAGAGAGAGGAAACGAAGGATAGGAAAAGAAAGTTTAAGAAAAATTGATGACATCTTCCATAAAAAAAAATCTCATCTCTCTCAACTGAATAATTGATAGGAATGTGATTTTTTTAATTGAAGATATGTCATTCAAATCTATACACTTATTATTGGCAGGTTTAACTGCCATTAACTGCCACACAAGGGGTTAGGGCTACCAAAAATTCATCATCTCATAGTAGCCTAGAATTTTGACTACTAGAGTTGACAGAGTTTCTACAACACCTCTGTAAAATCCCCTCAGCTCTAGAGCTAATTTGGGATAAAAATTGTTGCTATTCTTTCATGCCTGCACCTTTTCCCCTGTTCCCTTCTAGTACATCCTATTCATTTTCTTGCTGTTTTTCCATCAACAACACAACTGTTTCCATCCTCAGTGTTGTGATGTAGATGAGTAGCAACCTCAAAACCAATGTGCTTCACAGATACACCCTTGGAACAGGTGTCATTAATTTTCGTACACTCTGGACAAATCTTGAAGCAAGTTCCTCAGAAGGCACTAGCTAATTTAACAGAAAGAAAATCAGAAAAACAGAAAATCTTTCCCACACTTTCTCAGCGTTTGACCTTCCTTTTAAAACCATTGTTTTTTCTTTTCAAATCTAATGCAAGCAAAAAAGAAAGGAGGACAGGCCATCAGCTCCCTTCCTGGACATATAAAGAGTTATTTGAAAGCTTTATCAACATTTTGCAAGAGACTTCTCTTCAAAATCCAAGTTCCCACCACTTCCTTTGTGGTTCCACTCAAACTGTGGGCAAGAGCATTAATTAAAACCAGTCAGCCAGATTCAGAGTATGCACTCTGTTTGTTGTTTTAAATTGTTGAATATCAATTACCTTATTATTTTGTGATTAGCATGAAACATATGCATCTATGTCTTGTGGCTTTTGGCAGTGATTTAAAAAAAAATTCAGCAACTTTGCATAAGGCTGTAAACCAGCATGTTTCCAGGCATTTTTAGCGCTGACTAGAGCCATTCTCAATCTGCTCACCAGCATGAAGTTAATTAGGAGAGGCATGAAGCTTATGGCCGGGTGCAGAAATCAGCAATGGAGCAAAATTATCCTTTTTTTGGCATCAGCCAGTAACTGCCACTGTGTCTACATGATTTTTTTTTTTTTTAATGCTTTTACTGTTAAGTATCAGTTAAAGCTTTAACTTTGTACCTTATCCAATTTTCTAAATCCTTCAATGAATGTAAATTGATGAACACATGAAAATGTAGGGAACTAATTATGTGAAGCTCAGGGAGGTACAATAATGTACTAATTTCCAGAAAATCCAGTTTCAGACATGGCCTTGGGATTCCTTTATCAGCAGTTGATTTTTGACCAGAGTGCAACTGGCCATTTTATTCATAGAATGCAATGCCAAGCTTGTGCTCCAACACAAACCCCTTAGCAGAATATCCATGTAAAATGGAAACTCCTGAAAGCATCATTACAGTCCACAGAGGGAAAGAAATCACTAAGAAATCACTTAGAGCAGCCTTAGAGAAGTGGATTTTATCAAGGCCCTATCTATTTTTCTTGTTACAAGATCATGGTGAAAGTAGAGGTAAATTATGAAAGAGACATAGATAGGAAAATCTTCCTACAAGTGTCCCTAGCAATATATTTTGCTCCTTATATCATATTAGATAAGGGATTTATTAGGAAAGAGGGTGCATTAAACAAATAAAAACTAGTCTAGGACTAGATGAAATTCAAGCTCCTTTGTTTAATTCATTTTGAAAAGAATGGATTTCCTTGGCTAGAAATCAGTAAAAGAACCTCTCAGCTACAGAATAAAGCATTTATTACCCCTGCTATGCCTCAAAATGTGCGCATACATTAGTTTTTCAATCCAGACAGCCTACTTTTGAAATTACTCCCAAACATCCCCCTCTGTACTGTATTTCAGTTTGCAGTGCATGGAAGTCCTGCAGGGTGTGAGCTGGATTCCCTTCAGATGGAGCCAAGCCAGAAGATAAGGTCCTGGAGAGGAGCTAAGGCCATTCAGGACAAACATCTGGACCAGACCTGGTTTGAAGTAGAAGCCCAAAAAGCCACAACCAGCTGATGCTGGGGCCTTACCCCAACCCTTTAACTACCATTGCAATGAGTGTCTGCCAATATCAATATAAACTGAGTCTTGTTCTGTGTCCTCTGGTTTATGCTAGCACAGTTCCACCAGGGAAAGCTGAATCTCACAGCCAATGCAGTTCTCATAAACCAAGGAGACAACATTAGCTGGGTGCACAAGGACACATGGGAGAATGGAATAGCAGGAGTTCAGATGCTTTCAACAGGAGCCAGATTGGGATATTCCAACACATCCCCTTTGTTCTCCCCTTTAGAAAAGAAACATTACAATGGCACTTTTTCAGAAACTCCTATTGTCTCTTCCAACACTGACATATGTTTTTATTCAGAGTACTTCTTTAGGAAGTGCCACAAGCTTATCACATTCAAAAAAAGATCATTTTAAGAGAACCTTTCTCTGATTGTTTAACCCTCAGAACAGTCACTGAAAGAGGACCCACACTCTTTGGAACATTGATTCCAAATTACACAGAGTACTAAACACCAAAAGCCAGGAGACTTAAGATGAACTCCCATCCTCCCAAAGTAAAATACATTCAGCCCATTGACATCTCCTGCATCAACCACTACCTGTGCACTTCAAAGCAAAAAGCAGGACTTGGACTTTGAAACTAGATACAAGTTCAGACAGAACCACCAGCTTATTTCAAAACTTCATAATTACAGCATTCCATCATGTCAAATTCGCATTAAAACATAATTAGAACATTAACATTCTGCTAGATAAATACAAAAGATGAATTTTATAATGGGCACATCAATCAAATATTGGTATGTCTGACCTTAACTTTTTTCTCTACTTTGAGGAAGATTTAAAGACAGGATAACAAAGCAAAATCCCCAAAATGTTACCCACAAGCAGGAATTAAGACAGTCCTACAAAACATGTAGGTTTCCAAAAGGAAATAAATGTTACCAATAAATCAGATAAATACTGGAGAGTAGAAATGGCAAAAGGAATCAGAATTTAGGGTTACAAATTATATTAAACCCCGCTATTTTTACCGTGTCTTGCTTGTGGCAAAAACATGCATATCTCTGATAAAATTTTGCAAATACAAATAATTTTCCCTCTTTTACTCATTATTCAAACAAGAGTTCTTTGAAGAACTCTGGATTTGGGGACAAGATGAACGCACAGAGGAAGCTGCTGCATTTTTCTAAATTCAGAATTAACACTAGAAGAATTTTGAGGAACAAATCAAATAGGGAAAGCACATCCTGAAACAATGAGAACTCTATAATCCAGGGAAACTTTGGGTTCTAATGAAATCACCTTGATATTCCTAATTCTTCTGGAAGTAGAGACAAAAAAAAAAAATAATCATGTATATTCAATAATATATCACTCATGAGTGACTAAACAGAAAGAAAACACACACAGTTACCAACTCCAGCAGTAATGTTTCCTTATAAACATGATGGAAATACAAAAATTAACACAATTTCAGTACTGCACAAATACTGCATAAAATACATAAGTGCACCCAAAATACAAACCAGCATGCCCATTACTGATCATAGAAGAATCATATTAGACTGCCACTATTTCTGTGCATATGAGGGATTTTGAAAAATATTTTCCCCTTATTTATTCTTTTGTTTTGAAACAATTTTTTAACAGTGGTCCAGCAAAAGGAAGGATTCAAACTGCTTGCTGGTAAGGCAAAAAGTTTTTATACTACATTCTTGGCCTTCCCTATCCTGACTCTGATTTTACTAGGCATTCCCTACTTTGTAGCAATCATTTTATGCTCAGGAAGGAGCTGTCATACTACAGCTACTTTTACATAAGCTAAATTCTATATGAAGACAATTACAAATAATGTAGTGGAAAGCATGGGTGAGTTTTAAAAAGAGTAACAATACTCTTCTGTTCTGTGTTGGCTTTGCTCCACTAATTGGCTGAATTGTGCAGGATTGCTGGGAAGATTAATTGAGGCTAATGAACTGAGGTGCCTGCAAAGGGCAGGAGAGGCCCAACTCTCCAAGGCTGGTCACAGGGGCTGCTCTCAAAGCAAAAGATATACATAAATAACCCTAAGTTAGGAACAGGAACTTGTCACAGGGCACGACAACAACCAAATTCACATAACCCCATTCCTTATCTCTTTTCCTAACCTAAAACAAAAGTTGGCAATATCAAAAAAAAAAAAAAAAAAAGAAGAAAAAATCTGAACAAAACCAACCAACTTGCTCTAAATTTAGTCTTAGTCATTTAGCCACTTGCCAGCTGAAGCTGTTCATCCATTTCGGCCTATGAGATGTCCTCAGATGAGGAGGACATCCTTAAATGCTGGTTGGGAGCCCTGGCTGCAGGTGGCCTGGTGGCTGTGAGGAACACATGGAACGTGCGCCATCTCTCCAGAGCAGAGGGCCACACTTCCCAAAGGCTCTCATCAGCCCTGCTAAACAGCCTGCCTGAAGCTCTGCTAATCCATCAGCCCAGCTCCAGGCCAGCCCAGAAGGGGAATGGTTCAAAGGGAAGGGTGGGAGCAGCAGGACAAAGCTGTCTCTTGCACTGGAAGGGCTCTTCACGTGCCTCCGGGCCTTGAGCATTGTGCCACCACAGAGCCACACTAATCAATGTCCAGGGCTGCTTTAAACACAGAAATACAGAGCTGGCTATTCACTGGTGATTTACCACCAGGCCCAACACACAGCTGACCCAAAACAAGCTGGCCCTTTGGAAGCTGCCACCAAGAGACAGGAGCAGGGGCCGTGGCACCTCCTGTGTGTGACAGCCGCGCAAGGGCGGCGCGGCGCGGGCCACCGCCCCTCGGAGCGTCTGGATTAGCATTATTGTCTAATTGCTGAGAATCCGGAAAATTAAAGCTCAGGCACCCATGAATGCTGCCATTATGTACACACAGCGTCCTAAGTGTCATTTAGAAGTGCCTGCAGCCACAGCTATAAAGCAAGATATCCACACCTCCCCTTCTGAAGGCTGTGGACGTTTTAGAGCAGTGGGTCCTTACACAGAGGAAAATAAAACCAGTTTTCCATGTTTCTATGGCTCTAGATGTAGTCTATAAGCTCTTTTCATTTAACCCTGAGAGAGAAGTTTCAAAAGCATCTTTCATTGGCAAGGGAAGTTCTATTTAAAACTTTGACCAAAATTATCTCAGTTGTCTCTGAACCCCTTTCTCTGGTCATACACTTACATCCCAGAGCATATATGACAATGTAGTATCTTCTCATCAAAACCAGTACTCTTAAAGATTACCCAAGAAGAGGAACAAAAAGCACTCTGACCTCAAAGACTCCTAAATTTTAATTTCTTATTTTTCCTCATAAATGCTAGAAATTACAAATACACATTTCTATTATTACAAGGCAGTTAGTACTTACATTTACTTACATTCTCAGATATTTTTAAAGCAAAACCACTACTACAGCACACCCTAATTTAGGGTGCTCTCGCATAAGATACAAATTATTATCATGCAAACAGAAAGAACATAAATGACATGGCCAAATTCTTAACACACATCCATTGCTCATGGAAGAAACAATGAGAAGCTGTTTCAGGAAGAAGAAGGAAATCGCTGCAACTCAAAATACAAAGACCATGACAGCAGCCAAAGGTCAGAAGTTTAAAAGTGTGCCAAAAAAGCTCTGACACCAGCCCAAAATAGGCATGCTGCAAAGTGCCATCTGTGCAATGTATGCAAACGTAAATGTTTTTGTGATCTGTCTGAAAACTCAAAAGAAATATAACCACAGCCTGTGGACAATTACACTTTGCTATTTCTAGGAAATTCAGGTGTGGGATCTCTGTTCAAGGAGTGAGGCTTCACACTGGCTTGTATTTTGCTTTAAAGGATACAACCCCTCTGATAATTCTCCTTTCAATACAACACACAGAAAATCTTCAGCGCCTTTGTTGGCTGTTGGAAAAACACTGCAAAACCAGATGTAGCATTTGGCTGTACAGCATTAAATCTACTAATATTACACTAACTGGATCTGCCTCAGTGTCTTCTGAGTGTCCTTAAAATAAATTTAAAATTTTAAAGAAGCATTCTTCTTCCCAAATTCCACATCATTTGATCCAACGTTTTCATCCAATTAAAGTACTCCGAGTTTTTGTATTTAGTCCTCACAATACATTTGCCTTTACAAAGCTTTAGGGGAATACTTTATTATATTTTTAAAATAAATACAGCTTTTAAAAAAATCTGTAAACTTTTCTTAAAGCAACAGCAATACATTTCAGAGCCTAAAAATTCATGATTTTCATTCAAAATTCTCTTTAAAGATAATTTACAAAAAGAAAAAAAAAAAGAAAACCCTGAAAATCCTCTATGCTTTCTAAGTTTTACTTGAAAACACATTGTAAGTACACAGAACTGTACATAAAGCATAATACACTGATTTTTCTAATTGCACTGCAACTCTGTTGACTGAGTCCTACAATTACAGCATTAACCAAGCACTAAATGTCAGTGCAATGGCTGGTTGGTGTAAAATTGTACTTCAACTGACCTGAAGGTTTAAAATGTTCCCCAAAGAAGGGACATAGCTAAGAATTTAAGACCAAAGCAATTTAAATTTTATGGCATTTTTCTAAAATTACCCAAATTAAATATGAGAAAGTGAAAAAGTACGTCAAGGATTTGGCTATGAAAGTTACATCAGAATTTATCAGTAAATCTTAATATATACACCTACATATATATACACATATATATATTCTTTTAAATACCTTAACCTACTTGTCAAGGGAAGCATAAAACAAGGTATAGCAATTAAAAAAATAATAATAAACATGAGTTACAGAAACTAGAAAAAATTATCTCCCTGGGGAACAGCAAATTCAGGTCTTACAGAACCCTGGAAGAAAGGAGCACTGTAATCATTATATTTGCAAATTATATGGAATCACAGAAAGTAAAAGTATTGAAGAGCAGAAGCAGAGAAGTATCAAGTCTGAAGAAATGTATGAACAAAATCAGGCATGTGGGTGGAATATATTCTGCTCTGAGGTTAAAAAAACATATTCACTTTTACTGTGAACTATAGGGGGAAAACTGGAATGAGCCTGGAAAATGTTCAACATATTCACAAGAAAAACTTGCATGAAGAAAAGAAGATTGGTGATTCCAGGAGAATTACAGGCTTCAGGCAGCCATTAGTAAAATTATGAAGAATTCTAGATGAGAATTCATTAGCTACCATAGTATTTACTTTGTTCAGAGAGAAACTGGAAAGGACACGAGTGTGAAATTCTCTGCTACAACTGAATGTACAAATTGGAATCATAATGAGACAAAAGGCAGAGAGGATTATTTGGGTCAATTTGCAGTTGATGCAAATCTGGATGGAGTTACTCACTGTGGTGTTTATTTAAATAATCTGGTTTTTGAATGATGGAAACATAAAGGAAAAGGGAAGAAAACCAGAGCAAGTCTCAGGCCTATCATGTATAAAGTACACAGACTTTGAAATCAGCCATGAAGAATGTGTATTAGTTACTCCAGTGACAGCAGTCTGAGGCTGAAAAAAAAGGTAAAAAAGAAAAGGTTTATAAAGAGCCAAGAACCCATTGTTTAACTAACTATGAAGCAATTTAAAAACAAGTAGCCTTTTCAAAACCAGATTACAGGATGAATTATGAAAACAGAGGATAAAATTTACTACATCTTTTGTCACACTTGGAAATCAAAGCTCCAGCCATAGGAAATCATGATGATTCAATCTAAGTCTTCAAATAAAAAGAAGTTTCCCTCACTTAATCTAGTTAAGTCAGTCTATAGCTGGTTCAGTAGCTTCCTGCTGGAATTCAGGGTGCAGGACAGGAAACTTTGGGCCAAAGTTTTGCATGCACACACTGTTTTACTGATTTTCTAGAAAAAGAAGTCCTACAGCTAAAGGTACATCAATATTGCAGAGATATTTGAATGGGAGTGGTTTGGTTCTGTTTTGGACCAAGCAGGGAATGCCCACTGCATGGACCCCAGTGACAAACAGGGCAGCGAGGCAGTTGCCAGCTCATGGTCTCTTTAACAAGTTTAATTGAAAACTTAAAATTATCAGTGAGACTGCTGGTCCTTGAGAAATCTGGTTCCTTATTGGCACTACTGGGAGTCTCTTTACTATTCCGAAACTTGAGAGAACTGTGATTTTTTTAAAGAACTGTGATTGTGGCCTCCCAGCTCCAGAACCATTATTAGTTCTTGAGTCAATGTCAGTAATTCATAAAAGCTTCAACTCAGTCTTTATTACCTGGAGAAGCATTATAAAAGCTCTCCCCACAGGCTCATGCTTTGGTCACAGAACAATTCAGATGATTTTACTGATACTACTCTGAGGAGTAAGAGTTACAGGAAGACTGCTAACCCTGCCTGTAAATCAAGACTACCATAGCATTTCTATCTGTAAGAAACACAGAAATAAATTAAGTAATAAAAAATAATCTTTCAAAAACAGAACAAGAGCAGCTACTGGCCTTGCCTCATATCCTGCCAGTGTAAAGAATTCCTGCTCACAAGAAAAACAGTCCATGTTGGAAGCAAGCAGAGAGGCCTGTGGGAATGTGAAAAGTGTAAGGCCATTATTTCTAGACTTTCATTGCCAGAAATGTGAGATCAGAGCTGCAGGAAGATGCAGAAACCAGAAGACAAGGCAATTTCAATGTTAACCACAAGAACGCCACAAGTCCAGTTATGCACCGCTGTGGCTCTTGAAATTATATCAGCATTACCACATAAGCCTTCATAAAACAGATAGATATTTAATTTTAGTACAAGAAAGGTTGTTTTGGCAAGGTAGCCAGTTCTCCAAAATGCATAGAATGAACTCAAGTATGTAGAAAAGACGCCCAACTACTTTATTTGCTGGTTAATAAATGGATGACTTTTTCTCATTTTCCTACCTGAACATGAGCAGAAAAATACCTTGAAAAGAACATATTTGAATTCATTATTGCATTCTCAATTCTAGTACTACCAGCAGAGATTTGGAGGGTGGGGAGGCAGACAGGTGGTACAGGGGGGAATTGTCCAAAGAATATCCTTAAAGAAACAGCAGTCTGGTCCACATACAGAGCAGGACTGTTTTAATAAATCAGTTCAACTTCACAAGTTGACACGTTTTAATGGCTCAGCCACTGACTTGTATATTTTAACACGTGTCTGTAAATACACAGAAATAAGCCAAGCTGACACAGGCAGTTTGAAGCCAGCACAAATTTTCAGCTGGGATACTAAACTTATTCAGCTAAGTCAGCTTCAAAACCTACTTTGAAAAGTAAACAAAGCTTAGCAAGTGCATATGCGTGACTGTAAAACACTTATAAACTCCCCATGAGTCCAAATCCTAAATGTGAAAGAAGTCCAGCTAGGGTGCAGCTTCTACACAAAATAAAATAAGAAAAAGGGTTTTTGGTTTTGAGAGTGTTTCAAATGTATCTGAACAGAAAAAACACTGATTTGTGGCAACCTAGTTTCTTTAATTTCCTGGTAAAGAGCTACCAAAAAAAATCACTTTATATCCGAAGACACTGTGCTAACAAGCCTTTGACAAAGTATCATTCCTAAACACACACAAAATAATTATGCAAAGTGACATTATCAGTGGACCCCTGCATCTCCTGAACACTGCTCTACTTTATGGAATTCCCCTCAAACATCCACTGGTATATATTTCTCATGATGTCTCCTGACTTCACATATAATCATGCCCTTTTTTTTAAATCTCAGATGCCAGACAATGTTTCCTCCTGTCATCAACTGGCTTTTAAAACAAAATAGATAAATAACTGAAAACAGACACAAAAAAAATCAAATAAAAACTAAATTTAAAAAACAACCAAACAAACAAACAAAACCCCAACAAAACAAAACAAAAAAAACCACCAACTTTATACAGATGGTTCCTGAGTTTGAAAATGTGACTTGCAAGGCCAGCCAAAACAAAAACCTAGGACTGATTGACCTTGGATAACTCCATTCGTCTAATGTAATAAAGATAAAGCTATTTCCTTATCATTCAGTTTTCACAATTGTAAAGGATATTTTTAAACTACAAAAGTCTAGGAAAAATTATTTGCTATTATTAAATTAAAGCAACAGTAGAAATCTATTACCTGAAACCTCAGAGCAAATGTTTGTATTTTTGATGTAATAAAACCAAAAATAAGACAGAAAAAACTAAAAATAGGGACCTTCATAAATATTTGCTTTGTCGTTTTACATTTTTTTCTTTCTTCTGCAATATTCTCCCCCCTAATTATTTGTCGTAAAAAAAAAGAAAACCCCCGCAGCCATTAGACAAGGTGAA
>JAHXMQ010012338.1:2611154-2806798 GCA_020466415.1 Ammodramus savannarum pratensis | reverse complement strand
ATGTATCTTTTAGGTTAATTGCTGCTATGAAAACCTGATATTGCAGATATTGCAGTGCAGACACTGCAGCAGGATCCCCAGGACCCAGAGGCATCAAGGCAGCCTCAGTGGGATCTCAGAGGTTCCCTGTGACAGGAGCTGGCAGCCAGAGCCTTGATGGCCATGAGAAGTGACAGTCACTTCTGCACGTCATGGAGAGCTGATCAACCAGCTCCACTCATCATCACAACCAAAGGGAAGCCCTGCCCTCTGCTAAGCACAATACCTCCAGAAAGAAGAAATTTCAAGACAAAATAAAGACAAAAAAAAAAAATCTTTTGTTAAAGATATTTAACTCAAATATCTCTCAAATACTCAAATTTGAAAAGCCGTTTTCAAAATGATGGAACAATATCTAGAAACCAATTAAAATTCAGCACAAAACAGAATTCTTGCTGAGGTGGAGGAAAACATTCTTGCACAGAAATTCCTTAAATCTATTAAATGTTATTGGCTCCTGCCTTCTTACATGTAGGAGACACATGAGGCATCATTTCTTCACCCGTTCCTTTGGCAAATTAGACCACATCAAGTGTCTCCTGTAATAACTTTTGTGATGGCCCAATTTCCCCTCTGTGATGGCCATTTTCATGCTTGTTTTCTTTCTCTCATTATGTCAGTTTTTCCCTTGTCTGCCTCGTCCTCCCCCCATACTGGTTTAATAAGAAATAAAGAAAGAAATTCAGTTTTAATGGCCATGTCCAAGGGAAAATGAATATGCTGTTTGATTTGCTTATGAACATTTAAAAAACAGGACACAGAAAATGTTTACTTTTTTTCTAGTCACTAGGCCAACCTTTATAGACTAAACACTTATCCCATTAATTCATCTTTCACTTAAAGATTTACCAAGCTCAGGAAGAAAAAGTAAAGCAAGTTTCCAGAAAACCTTCAAAACATCAAAAAATAATCATTAAAAATTAAACACACCTACTAACTGTACCATGCTATAAACAGTAAATTGGTCTAAATATTACATATTTATTGACACAAATTTTTAGAGCTGGATTTTTTTTTTTTTTAATCTAGTGAGAGTGCACATACTAGAACAGGATGTACTTAGTATTAAGCAACCCTATATCAGATCAAAGGATTTCAGAGCCATTTCTAGCCAGAGAATGACATTATTTATACTACTGTCTCCACAGAGGATAAATCCATTTCTTGTTTGAAAAGGTTAGGCAATAAAGGGAGATTTATAAAACTAGTACAAATAATTGGTTTCCTTTTCCTTATCCCCTGTTGGCTGCAGTACTTGTTGGATAACCTTAAACCTCCACCCAGTCTGAAGCAAAATATTTTTACTGAGATTTTTCTGTACTGTTTTCCTAAAATATCTACATAATTATCATTATGTTTCTACTGAAACAAACGCCTATTTTAAAGGGAGGTACATCTACCAATGTTTTTTCACAGTGTCCTGAAGTTATCGTCATATAAAACTGATTTTTCACAAAATCACCTGTACTATTTCACTCTTCTATGGAAAATAACAGCTACAAATATTCAGGACACAAAAGATGGGAAGATATTTCTTCCCATTTCTTCTAGGTTTATAAATACATATTTTAAGTATTTATTTAAAAGAAAGTTACATGCTGCAAAAAATGAAAAGGCAAACAGTGACCTTAATGTCTGAAATCTCTAAACTGATACTAGGTTTTAATATTATTTACTTTTTAGTTCAGTTCTTGTCTAATGTCAGTGTTATGTCAACTAAAAAAAGACAATGAAAATATTTGATTTGCTAGCTAGAGGTAATCCTTTGGGAAAAAAAAAAAAGGCTTGACACACTGTGGCAATCATGAAGAAAACTTCCAACTAACATTTGTAAATCAAGAGTTCCAAGACATTTTGCATTTCACCCATTGCCATTGATGACATCACCAACAGGTACGACCAATTTTTAAAAGCATGTCAGACTTGCTGGTGACTATCACCAAGGACACTACATGGATAAAATCACTGAAAATTGCTTTTAAATAAATATGAAGTGATGAGACTCTGGGACTCTGAATGAAATCTTAGATATCTTATGTTCTGTTTATCCATAATGGAGGCAGAACAATGCCAGCAAAGAACAAGAATTGTTTTTCTGTGTAATTAAAAATGAAATCCAACTAAACCATAATTGTACAGGAGGAATTTCTCAGCAAAATGGTTCAGTTCTGCCTTTTATGATCTCATTTAGCAATTTGATCCTGCTCAGCAGAAGACCTGGATACTACTTATTAGGAAGTTTCACATACTTAAAACTTCTTGATTTCCGAGTCACAGAAGAATGAGCTTCAACATTTTGCCAAATTACTACTTACATATTTGGTGTTTCACTGATGACAGGTTGAAAATTAATCCAAATTACCATAGGGCTTAATGCACAACTTTAACACCTAGGCACCAGAGATTAGGGAATATTTACTTGAATTAATTTCACACAGGGCCTTGAAGCAATAAATCAGGCACAATGGCTAGAGTGCAACTTTTTATCTAAAATGGATAAATGGAATAGAAAAAAGAATACTTGAATAGAACAAGAGAATATTTAACTTGCCTAAAAAATATGCAGCTTTTGAAGACTTATTACTCTCTATTAGAAATGCTCCATGAATATCCAGCCAAATGAATTATGTAAAAACTACAGATGTTAGGAGGGAGAATGCTCTCTTAGTTTTCTCCACTAAATCTATGAATTTACAATTGCCCCTATATAATACATATAACAAAGTGCAACAAGCTAACAACTGGCTAAACAAAATCTAGTCAGGCACAGTTGACATGAGGCTCAGAATCCTGAAAGTAAGTGGGATTCTTCTAAAAAATGTGAAGAAGGAACTTAAGTGGAATTGGTCACAAGCACAAGAGAATCTTTGAAGAAGAATTATTTACTACACTGACCCTAACCAAATAAATTTAACATGCAGAGGGCAAAAGGATGAAGAAGAATAAAGAGGTGTACTACAGAAACCAGAAAGAGTATTTTTTGCAAAAGAACACCAGGAGAGAACTTAGAAAGGTAAAATGTTTGTACGTGACACAGAAAAACTCAAAGATACCATAACACAGCCCTCATGTTTTGGAACTTTTAACCATGCCACCAAAAATACCAGAGAGGACACCTGCTCTTTTCTTTCTCAAAGTAAGTTCTGTGGGTTTGCTTTGTTTCTACACCTCATTATGTTCTGTATACAGCTCCACAATTGTAATAGTTGCTGAGGGTTGTAAGGACCTCTCAAATCTTCCAGTCTCAGTCCAACCTTCCTGCTCAAGAAGAGTCAGCTAGCACAGGGAGCTCAGGTCACCACATCCAGCCAGGTTTGCAGTATATCACAGAGACATCAAGACCTCTCCTGTTTCCCCCTTTCAGTGAGTTCTTCTGGTCAGATGGAGTTTTAAGTGGTTTTGTTTGCGCCCATTGTCTCTCCTCCTGTCATTGGGCACTGCCAAGAAGAGTTTGGCTTCCTCTGATTCATTCCTCTCCATCAGGAATATTCAGACATGGATAAAGATCCCCCTGAGCCTCCAGACCTTATCTCTTCTGAAACAGAACAGCTCTCCCACATTTTCAGTGGTTACATTCCAGCCTGATCTCCACTTCCCAGCTGTCTCTCAGCAATAACTCCCACTGACCCCACCATTTGTCTGAATTATTGAAGCCTATTCTCACTCATTCAAGCTCTTCAATACTGGAAAATATCCACAGTAGCTTTCCAGTGCTATATAACTCCAATCCACTTTCTTCAAAGTAATATTAAGTCATCAAAACTGAACAAAACCTCCAAAACTGTAACCAGGGGCAACATATTACACATTATTTCCAGTATATTACACATGGGACCTGTTTCTGATATTATCTCTCCCTTGAAGAACTCCACTATTAAGACAGAAGCATGCAGCACAGTTTCTAGCTGCTTTAGTTTTGCTCAAATATAAATTGATGAAATGGACCATTTTTAAAGTCAGACTCAAAACCATTAAACTTGACAGTAAAGCATTTTTTCTAAGCAAGATTACTAAGAAAAAAAAAATCTCTTTTTACTTCTTTAATCCCATTTTAATTATCTTCCAGCTAATGGAAGCCTACTCCAAATGCTATTTTCTTCTATTGTGTTTCCTTTCAGCTATACTGGCTCATCTTGGCTAATGGATGCCTGCAAATCAACCAGGCTGTCTGTCTCTCCCAGCATCCACTCACCAGAAGGTATAGCCCAAAAGCTAATGAGCTGCTAAACATTGCTGCCATTGAAGAGAGATGTATTGTGAATTTGCAATTTTGCCAAACACCACACACATAACTGATGACTCCTGTCAGTAGCTGTAGTGTGAGATCACGATTGACTCCAAGATAACAATTAAAATGGAATACATTAAGGAACTCGTTATGGATAGGAGGAGCATAAGGCTTGTCACTGACTGTGGCTTCATTTCTTTGATGCAGACACCTCACAACAGCCTTAATGATTTGCCAGGTATTGTAAATGATCAGTCCATGTATAAAACTTATTTGGAATAGTCAATAGTTTTGTTTAATTCAGGGAAATCACAAATTTTATTTATTTTGGAATATTAATCTCTTACATCCTCAGACAGAATAACAGCTAAATCATTCAGAAGAAAAGTATTACCATACAGTCATTTCACTCATACAATTAAAGACCTGATTTACACACAAGAGCCTGAATTAATTCCACACTGAATTTACTCTCATATGCCTGAGTTCCCATTTTAATGCAGAAGAGGAAAAGGCAGCTCAGAACTAGATTCACACCAAAGAGTGAATTTGATAAATGCACTCCTGTACTCAGTACACAAATCCTTGGTATAGTTTCCTTTAAACACCACAGCCCTTTCATGAATCTACATGTTCACTAAAACTTTCACAGCAGAAGAAGATATGAAGGGAGAACATGAAATTTCATCATTTTCAAGATGTGTTTTGTCACTGTATTCATAAACCATAACTGTCTACTTTTAGATGCTAAAGATACATCTTTTGCAAAAAAAGTGTCACTTGAAAGTGTCCTTTATTTGCATTCAGTAACTCAGTGGTCAAAGCTCTTGTCATATGTCGTGACATCCTCAGGAACCATCTCCCTAATCATCTGGACTTTACAAGAAAGGGTCAGAGATGTTTGTTTTTGTTTATTCATTTTAAATAAATGAATAATCAGGATTTAAAAGAAATAAGTTCACTCATGACCACTTCAAAATAATATTCGCATTTACTTTGCTCTCTTTCAGTGAAGCTGTCCAGAATGTCAGACTGAAGATTTCAGTGTGTTCTTCCAATTATAACTTTTCCTGCCACTTGAGTTCTGAGGTGCAGTGAATTTTACATAATGAAAAGAAAGCTACAACAGCACAAAGCTGAGGCTTCTTTGGAAGGCTGCTAGTTTAAATGAGAAATGAAAACAAGGCAGCAACAAAACCAGACACATTTCAAATCAGAGGTAAAAATTAAAGCAATACATCAAGGCAACTTCAGAAGTTTTCTATTTTAAAGGCATTTTAACTCCTAACACCAGAGCTGATTGATCTAGAGGTCTTAAAATTGTAATTTTTTTTTACTATTATTATTTTTACTAGTTTGCTGTGCTTCATTAGATAAATTCCAAGCTTGACTTTTAGCACCTAACAAAGCATAAAAGACTAAATCTACGAACCACTGCTTTCATTATATTCTCCCTTTTAAGGCCAAAATACAGCTGAACATAACACATATTGTTCATAACACTGAACATTATCTAAGTGCAGTGGCTCATGAAATACTGGACATTAAAACCAATCAGAGTTTATCCTGGGAGTCTAGGCATAAAATGAGATGTTTCTCATGCAACTTTTAGAAATGAAATAGAAGAACTTTCATCACCATAGCTGATCATCACTGTATGGGTGAAAAACACATGGACAGAAGAGTACAGACATTTTTCTGCTTAGGGAATACCTGTTAAATGTGGATCTGTGAGCAGTAATCAGAGATTAAAAAAAAAAAAAGGCATTCTCTAAGGACATATACGATTAACAAGCTGGAACCAATTAGAGACAAGTGAAATCCATTAGAACAGAAGTTCCTCAAAGTTCTGTTCATGCCTCTCCGGGTGGCCATGTGCTGCCTAGGCATGTACATGCAAAAAAACTAGTATTTCAAACTACTAACAGCAATACTGTAAAGCCACCCTAGATAATACTCTATGCTAGAACTCTAATTTGAGCATTGAGCAAAACTTTAATTTTGAAAAGCAAAAATCACTCTTTGGTGACATGAATTGAAATAAAAAAGCCATTCAGAAACCCCAGTATTTCTAGTTATTAAATCAAATAAGATATATATATTATTTTTAATCCAAGAAGATTTGTAATAAAGATATATATATATATATAAATCTTTCTTTAGTAGTATCTTTAAAAGGTTAAATTGAAAAATCAGAAATCCATACCTAAACTTGAAAATAATGTTGACATTTTCTAACTTAAACTGTTCAGGAGAAAATCATATCTACAGTGGACTTTTACATTGAAGGTTAGCTGTAATAGTTCTTTTATCTGATGTTTCTTCTATCCTTAGTTTACACACCAAAAAAAAAAAAGTTTTACTAAATGACAATTAACTGGACAAAATGCTGCCAAATTTTAACTTTGGAAAGCAACTTCATCTCCTCTATCACAGACTCTCTAGGTAATCATTTCACTCTAGCAATACCATCAAAACATCTCTTCCAATTCTGCATGTGGCAGCTCCGGAAGACTTCAAAGTAGGGGCCACATTCCTGACTGATATGAAGTTTTCCAGCTCTAATGTTATTAAACTGCAATTTCTGCAGAATTTCTAACTTGGTCTGTCTCATCTTCTTTGGAAATTCAAACCTCAACAGCATTCTACCAGAGTACAACTGCACAAAGATTATGCTCTTCTTCTGGACAAAACCTTTCTGATGTTGCTTCAAATCTGGGGTGGGTTTATCCTCCAAGTTTATTAAATTCGTTTTTGTTATCAGTCAAAAACATTTTTTTAAAAAAACAATCATAAGCATGTTTTTTAAAATAACAAGCACCACGACTAGTGGTCCATTCAGATAAAGACATGAATTTATTTTAGCTGGGGATAAAAAAATAAAGTGTGTGAACACTGGCCTCCCTCAGCCTCTGCAGTCACTGCCTTCCCCTCACATCACCCTGTCCCATCCATCCTTTAGCAGGTGTTCCTTTCTCCCTTCCTCCCACCAGGGCTGGTGTCAGCTGATCCCACAGACAAGGCTTTAGAGACCCCATCTGTGATGGTGATTCCCGGAGCTGCTGCTGCTCCTTTCCCATCCGTGCCGTGTCCCTCACAGCAGCTCAGAGTCACCCTTGTCGGGGGCTCCAACCACAGCAGCTCAGAGTCACCCTTGTCGGGGGCTCCAACCACAACCCTGGGTGTGATGAAACAATCAGAGGCTGCCTCATTTTATCAATTAACTGAACACAGACACATGCAGAGACCCGCAGATGTGGCTCCCACTGGCCAGGGCCCAGAAGCAGAGTCAGAGTTCCATGGAAGCTGTGCCTGCTGCTTTTCATGGAGCATCAATACCTGGTTACCCCAGAGCCTTAACAGTTGCTAAATATTTAAGAGAAATAACAGCTGTGAATAATAAAGCTCTTCTTAGAAAGAAAAAAAAAAAATGCATCACACTCATGCTGGGAACGAAATTAGTGTGTTCAGAAAGGAGAAGTTACTTCATAGCTGAATGTTAAGCAATATGGCTGGAAGAAAGTACAAGTGAAGTTACAAAACAATTTTCTCTCTTTTCCATATGACCTTTCAGATTCTCCTGAACTAAATGAAAGAGGGTTGATTCTCACCCCTTCCTTCAGTATGGAACTTAATCAGACATTTACAACAAAAAACCTATATAAACTGAAGATTTTTATCTGCCATCTGCTGATAAATATCACAGCACGGCATGTAAAGAGGTCAGAAAGCCAAGACGAACACAGCTCTATTAGCAGAAATATCAAATCACCGAGCTTATCCACAGGTAGTCGGACACTGCTCCCCTTTGGAAATCAAACAGAAGCAGACCAAAGGGTTAATAGACACTCGGTATTGTTGTAACAAGCAGGATATCAGCTGGTAGGTGAGAGCACACAGAAAGGCAGCTCTGACGCCCAAGGAAAATGCCAGCTGTCTCTGCTCAGAGAGGACAGAGCACCACCTGTCCCCGTTACCTTCCCCACACAACACCAGCCACGCTGGCCATTTGAACAGGGATAACTGCACCCATATGCTGCTTAATTCTGAACTGCACTCTCCCTCCTTGTAAATATCCGTGATGGATCAGTCTAAATTGTAGATTAGCTCAGTGGTGATGTTTAGCTAGAGGCTGAACTTCACACTTTGGCTCCCCAATGCCTTAATGCACAGTGTGCTGTGTCAGCGTCACCACTTCAGGCAAACACACATGCACACCTTTGTGCACACACATACACACAAGGAGAGGAAAAGAATCTTAAAAAATACTAATATTTTAAAAATACTTTCTAGAATTATTTTAAGCCACATCCTGCCGAAAGAGCTTTGTTTTTATATACTGCAAGAAGCCCTGCTTATCTTTTAAACAATACATCAAATAGTGGTGTTACAAAATCATAAATATTGCTGTAGATTTCAAAACAGGAAAAAGAGACCAAAAAGAACCAATCTTGACACAATCTATACAATTAGGTAAAAAAATACATCTGTTTCACTAAGTTTTACAATGGCATTTTTGAGAGAAACATACTCTAAAAAAATACCAAAAGAAACAACCTTGCCACAATCTATACAATTAGGTAAAAAAATGCATCTGTTCCACTAAGTTTTACAATGGCATTTTTGAGAGAAATACAAACAGCACTTCTTTTTTTAAAAAAGCTAATAACTAGAATCTCATCAACAACTGTCTGTTGATTTGAACACTTGATTCTTGTAAGTTAACTGGGTGTTTTTATGTTTGAAAGGTGGCTCTGAATAATACCTTTATGACACAATCTGAGTTTATAAAGAAATAAGAAAAAGAACAAAAATAATCATCTACAGTTGTAACATGGCCACCTTCAGAATCACAGCTCTGCCAAAAGGAAACCAGACTCAACTCAAATCCTCAGATCCCATAGGAGCAGCAAAATTTAGTATTCTGGCTCTTCTTTTCATTCTCTTTCAGCCATTCTGTGTGTTGAAGCCACACCAAAAAAAACCCCAAACAAACAAAAAACACACCAAAAACCCACCAAACAAACAAATAAAATAAAAAAAAAAATCTAAGGAAAAATGCACTTGAGAGCTGCTGGCATGGAATAGAGCTGGCTGCTGTCCGTCAGCCAGATGTCAGGGGCTAAAAGCTGCATCACTTGCAGGGAATAGCAAGGGTGCCTGGATAGGAGGCAGGAATACATCAACGAGCATTGGGATGGAGGACCTTGGATTGTGAGTGCCCCTGAAGCTTCAGAGACTTGCAGAGCTCTCCAGTCTTGCTCAATCCCTGTGAATACTTCACCCTAGCAGCTGTTCAGATGTTTGTTTGAATGGATTTTTGTAAAAAATGTTGAAATAATTATTTTGTATAAAGCTCTTGCATCATGGTCTAGGCTGCTAGTTATTGCAGGGCTCTGAGACAATGCACTGTGGTTTTGACCCAGAATCAAGTATTCACTTATGTTCCTTTTGGTTTTAAAAAAAATTAAAGACTCAAAGACATGAAAGATTCGCACTGAAAGCAAAGGCTCATAGATTTCCTCTGGTCACTCACTCCTCCAACTCACTCTGTTCCATCAGGCGTGAAATTCGTGATGGTTGAAAAGAAAGTTAACACCATATCCATCTCCATGTTTTTTGCTAAAAGACCAAAACACATCAAAAGTTCACCACTAGTCTTTTCAGCATTTCAAAGCTCTCAATTTTTCAAACTAAAATTTCAGCACATGTTATGTTAATTCATAATAAATATTTTAACTCCTTCCATGTCAGCACTTTACTTGGTATTAAGTTGCTGAGCAAACAGACGTAAAAAAAAAAAATCCCAGCCAAAAATCCAAAAGCCTACAGAACAAAATTATTTTCAACAGTGACATATGATTTCTCATTAGAAATCCACAGGCTAGAAAAAACATAACTTTCATAAAATTAAACCAAGGAAACTTTACATTTTTAAACATGATGCAAGAGATGCACAATTTATTGGCAAATTGTCTAAAGATATCTACTTGTTTAATTAACTCCCACTTCACTGAAGCTGGTAAAAATTTATTTTACTCTCAGCTGAAGCAAGGCAAGGCTTTTCCTGTGCTGATCAACAGAGCAACTGTGTTGCCTTTAATGAAGATTCAAATGCTCTGAAGATGTGTGTCTTTAAATATAAATGAATTTACCTTGTTAAATTTGTTCCTCTGTCTCATAAGGGAGGTATACAACCCTTCAATTTTAAAATAAAACTTGTAAATCTACCAAAAGAGCATTCATATCTGAACTTCAGAATCATCATTCATTTATATCCTATCTCCAGAAAAACTCAGTTGACCATTAAAAAATTTATATTGTTTCACAGGTTTCATGCATAAGTGTTTATTCCCTTTAGAACAGTCCTATTAATTTAATCTAAACCCCTGCAGTGGGATGCAACAACATTATACTAAACAGTAAATATTGTAAACAGAGATTTATTCAGATAGCTACTACACCAAGTACATTTTTCTACAGTTGGTCTAAACAATCTCTTTCCACATGGTTTTATGAATTGACAAATTCTCTTTAGTTTAGGAACTCCAAAGAATAAATCTTTCATGCAGTGAAAATTTGATTCCTTCAGCTTGCTTAGATTTTTGTTTCAAGGAACCAAACACAGTTGTGTAATCCAGCCAAGACACATTGGTCCCTATGAAATGTTGTTACTTAAGGTAAATATAACAGGTGAAAATAAGGAACATCAGCAGGTAAAATTCTAAAAGTGCAGCTCATCATTAGGCTAATGTCAAACTGTACAGAGAGAAGTCACCAAAAAGATGACAGAATCTGAAGGAATATTATTTTTTCCTACCTTTACCAAGTACATACTTATAGTGTGGCAGCAATATGCCACAATCCTCCCTGCTTTTTATCAGTATTTTTCTGTGAGAAATGCCTGGAATCCAATCCCTATATTACACTGGTAATTAAGTAAGAATATTGCATGCACATCTAATATACTTATTTATCAAAGAATGCCGAAGAAGTGCAAAATGTGAAGAAGTACTGCAAAATAAGCCCTCCAAAACCAATCAAGTCCCCACAAAAGTCACCCTGCCAGAATTCACAATTTCATCCAAACTCCTCAGAACGAAGACTGAGGGGTCAATGACCCAGTTCCAGTCATGGAGAAAGGCTGGATATTAAATGGTTCTTCTGACTTGGAGAAAGCATAACAGTAAAATGCTTACTAGCCTGGAATTGAAAACCAAGAAAGATATACTGGAGGCCAATTTATAAATTTTATATGGAAAGAGATTAATCTAAGGGAAGTGACAGAACATAAATGTGTTCTGGTTGTCTCAGGCACATGGATTTTTTTTTTCTTTCTAAAACTGACTACAACACAAGTATAAATCCAATGGAGTACATGGTGTGATTCTTGGGGTGTCCTGTGCAGGGCCAGGAGCTGGATTTTATGGAACCTTGTGGTCCCTTTCAGCTCAGGATATCCTATGATTCTATGCAACTCTTGACAGCAAGATGAGATTCCCACTTCCATCTGCTTATTCACCCTCCTTTACCATGAGCTCTCCTCCCTGAAAAATACCTGATAAAAACATTAGGCTAAGTATCAGCTAGCACATAGACTTTTCCTAAATATGTTGTATCAAAACAATTCTGCACAGTTTACATAGCATAATTCAAGTCAGATTTTCTCAAAACAGGCTGCCTTGATGGTTGCAGCCCCTCCAAGCAGGGATGCAATAGTGGTAGGGAAGGATAGAGGCAAAAAGCTGGGACCAAAACCTCAACTTGGCTAAGCAGTAACCATAAGAGCACATCTGACCTAATTTAGTAAAAAAAGCAGCTCATATCACATCATGCATGTGGAGCTGCACATCCAGAGCAAAGGGATGAGGTTGTCCTCCAGTCCCCCCTTTCTGAGCCACACAGTAACCAGAGCAATTGCAGGATGGGGATAATGCAGCCTAACACTTCAGCAGCTGCAACCCAGAGAAGGGAACTCCACAGCACTGGAATTGCTTGTGCACTCAAAATAGCCTGTGCTGGCTGTGCATTTCTACACGTAAGAAATCCCTTTTTGTTTTTTAATTCTTTGAGAAGACTTACAAAGAAAGAGTAAGCTTTGAAAATGAACAGCCTGCTTCTGCTGCTATTCTTTTTTGAGCCTATATAAACTCTCAAATATTTAATTACCTGTTATATCTTGCAGTTATTAGATAGATTACACCAGGTTTGAGTTTATGTGTTGTGATTGAGATAGAGCAAACCAGAGCAGCTACATCTAATCCCTTTACTGGTAAGTTTTCTTTGCGGGCTTAACAAAGTACACAGACATCCAGGCTGAGCTCTCTCACATAAAACTGATAATAAAATAAACCTGTCCAAACTATAGTCAGGTTATTTATTTTAGAGGGAGACAAAATAATTCCCATTAACATCTCCTCCATCTTCTTGCCACTCATGACAATGTCCATGCACACAAACTGCACAAAGGATTGCTGATCATGCCACACACGCAGCGAGCTGTGGCACAGCCCCACAGGACTGGCACAGAAGGGTGGCTTAGTCTGCATCTGAACTGAAAAATCCTGGACAGCTCTGGACCATGTCTGGGACTCACTTCAGACTGCCAGCTCAGGTGGGAAGCACAACAGGCTGCACCTGGTGAGAAGAAATCATAGGACAAAGCCCAAGCTCAACATCCAAACTTGCTACCTCTGCCTGGGAATGTGTCTGCAACAGCACCTTAAAAGTACAACCCCACCATGCCCTGCAGCTTATTCAACTCTCCCTACCCTCTCTTTCAACATGTTCACTCCTAGTCTAGGCTGCAAGCTCTATTTGATCCTGGGAATGCTGGATTTCATTCTATGGTCAGGACAGAAAAGGGTGAAAACCAAGCAAATTTTCTTGATGCCTTCTTGACTTGCTCAGTATTTATACCTATAAACTGAAGGGTGGTGGTGAGGGCTTGACATATAAATTATTACTCTTCTAGAAGAAAAAAATAAAAATTAATCAGGATAAAATTATTGAAATTATATTTTCATACTGAAGAATTTTCTTACAGATGAGAATTAACTGTCACATATCATAATATGAACATAATGAAGTAAATAGAAGAAAGCTCACCAAAGACATTATAACCAGAAAAGGGGTGGTGATTTTTTTCCCTTTAATATATGACTTCTGAAACTCTGGGAAAGGTTATATACCATTTTTTTGAAAAAAATTCATACAGGAAATTAAGTATTTTCTTCTGATGCTCCATGTAACACGGGCTGAACAAAAACATACTTGTAAGTGGTTTATACTTTTGTCTACTTCATTTCTTTGAAATAATAATTATACATTTTTAACCAAAAATTAATATATTTTTAAAGAATCTTATTTAATTAGCAGAAAATGTAAGGCAATCTCACACTGCATTTACCAGAACTTCCACCGTCTCACACACAGCTGCGTGCACAAAACCAAAAATCCACTCAGAGAAGTCTGAAAGAGTACAACTCTAGAAAGACCTGCTGGATCAATCTTGGCTTTATTGGTGCATCTCTTGATTTCTCCCACAAGAAAGAAAGTGGTGAAGTTATGAGGAATAGCCCAGAGAGTCTCTTTACTGCATCAGATTTATGACAAGCTGAAATCTATTACCTTCACTTCTAAACTCAGGCATAGTTTGGGACTGACATTATTTTGAATTCTTTCCATATGATTAAAAGCTGACAGATTTGAGGAGGGGGACCTGGATGATGCATTCTCCAGAGAAACTCTACCAGCATGGTGATTCTGAGGCCACTAAAGATACATCTCTGAACACATTATTAGAAGCAGTTCTAGAAATACTATTCTTAATAAACAAACCTTGCTGCAAAAGACCTTCATGCACACTAGAAAACAGATTATTCAATGATGTTCAAAGGCTCCAAACATCCAAGGCCACCAAACACACCAATTCAAATCAATCATCTTCTCTTGCTGTCTATAGAAAGAGACAGTGCACAACCAACCTCAGTAAACACCTCGGTGAGGGCACTTGCTTGTTTCAAATATAAAACCAACTAAAGTGAAATTTGCACTAATGGTGCACAAATCCAAGAGCAGACCAGTGCTGACCACTCTGAAAACACAAGCTGCAAAGTATCTAGGATGTTTGTACTACCTAAAATGGAAAATATCTCCATTAGCTTGTTAAATGCTGACTGATGTGATCAAAAATTACACTGAGCTTGCCAAAGTCGAGTAAGCAAATTGAGTAACTGAGCATTGTCCTTCCAGCAGGTGTTATCTGGTGCTTCAGGAAAATGTCAACATCCCACCTAACAGAGATGGTTACAGCCCACCTGGAGTAACAAACAGCCCAGAGATCTGATACAACACTGCCTCTGTAATCAGTATTATCCTCATGACACAGGCTATGAATGTGCAGAAGTTTGATTGAACTTTGCTGTAGACACAGCCTCCCTTCTCAAGTGATTTATTTTTCTTTTGCAAATATTCCATATCAAACCAAGGTACACTTTGTAGACTTTGTGCCAGTCTATTTATATGGGCTAATTTAGTGTAGATCACTTCATGGAGAGATAAACTCCAGCTGGGGGAACAAAAATATGTGAAGAAAGAAAAATAGCAAATAGAAGTGCACCTTAAGGACAGACAAGTTTCTCAAGATAAGTAGGTCTTCAAAAGACAAATGAAAAATACTGGTAATAATAGAGATTAACAGCTCCTTTACTGGAAGTATGCCCAAGGCTGAGGTAAAAGCTAAGTACAGGATTCCATGAATAAAAGCCAAATATTCTCCCCATCATTAAAATAAATTAAAATCTGTTCACATTAGAGTTTCCCATTTTTAACTAAAGAGGAAAAAACCCCAGGCTATTTCTGTACCCTGCTTACCAGAAAACGATTAAATAAATGAGAAGTTATTGGATTTAAAATTAACTTTCTCTCCACTTAGTAACAGAAGAGCATGCTTGTATCACCTAATGACTAAACACAAATCAGTTTTGTCCTCATGTACAGCATTTTGCAAACCACTTTGAACTAGAATCCAGGTATTTTGAACAGCAAGATTCCCTGCCTCCTTAAATTTATCATAACATCTATGCTGAAATGGCAGCTAAAAGAGAATTCACATTACACTCCCTCCAAAATCTTCCTGTGCATTACGAGCCCTCGATGCAGAGCTGCAGGGATTTGGCCTCTGCTGCACTAATGAACAAGTTTAGGTGCCCACAGCCACACCATAAAGCCAACCTTCCCCAGGACATACACACCACGTCCCACAGAGACTTTTATTGGCTAACAAGTCTTATTTCACACCACCACTAATCCTTTCCCCTGAACAAAGCTGCAAGAGAAACAGTAATGCTCTACCCAGGAACCTTTTATTATGAATTAGCTCCAAATTATCAGGACTATTATTTTTCTAAACAAAATGGCAAAGCATGATCCAAAAGCATTTGTGTAACTTGACCATCCTAACAACCAGCACTAAAATTACTTGGTAAACAGTATTTAGAAAAAAATTTACTACATTACCAAAAGAAACCATCCTACCTTATATTCCATGGCTGTCACAAAGAAACAATTACCTTCCCATCACCATAAAGCTGCTTCTCCCCACTGCCACAAAGCACAGCATCTGCCAGCATTCACTTTATTTCAATCCATAAAAAGGGAGAGAGCTTTCAGACAGTACTTTCCAACATATTTTGAATAAAATCCTCTTTCTTAAAGAGTGCTTCTCTCCCTCTAATGAGCCCTAGTGCAGCACTATTCCTTCCCAAGTCTTGTTGTAGAGGCTCTCTTATTTCCACACACATCTTGAAGTTCCTCAAGAAGGTGAAATCTGTACCATTTCCCAATCAAAGCCTTAAAAATAAAGCTGCAAAGCCTGCCATAACTTTTTATAGTGGCCATATTACTTCTTTTATAGATGATACAGTAAATCTAAGATACAAAAAAAAAATGCACAGGCCCATAAAAGACCTTTATTGCATGCAGTAATTGAAAATGTATTTTGTATTTTATTTTTTAAGGTAGAATTCTCTGTGTATTAAATTAACAGTGTTTTGAACAGGGTGCCTGAATAAATTTCTGCAGAATTTTTATTTAAAGTAAAACATGCACAAAACTTACATAATGCAAATACATATGCTTAATTAAACAATTTAAATCATAATGCTAGTATGCATTTAATTTAGAAGACCAAAAGTATGTTATATAAAAAGTTAAAATTTTATTACTTCAAGCAATTGGATCTATATGAACACTGACATATCTTAATGTTCCATGCAGTTGTTTCCCTTGTAATTAAAAAAAGCAATGCCATGTGTTCCCAAGTGTGACAGTCTCCTAGGCTTATAGGAGAGCCTACCTGTGATTTTTCATTCCCACTACACATATATATTTCAGATTCAGTTTCAACTCATCAACCAGAAGAATGTCCAATACATCCATAGTGGGAACAATTAGATGCAAATAACCATCAGGCATTAGGCACACTAAGCCATGTATCTCAACAAATCATCTTAGCCAAACTAATACCCTCCAAGGGAAGTAATTATTATCTCTCCAAATCATTTACATAGACAGACAGAAGCCCAAATAATTAAAAGTCAAGACTCAAGAGATCATTACTCTTTACGCACCCTCCTGTGCTTTAGGTCTCAGCCAGTGCTGAACTTAGAGCCAACACCACACATCATCAGGAACAATAACCTGTTCACTTTTAGAGGGGCAGAAGTCATCAAAAATTTTAAAAAATATAAATCCTTGGAAATAACACATGCATAGAATTTCACCTAGCTTGGACAGATGCATTAAAAAGAGTTTCCTTGGTTTCTTCTAGGTAACAATCCTGTTCCCAGGCCTGCCCTGTTAGTGGCCTCTCCTTCCCTCCCTAAACCCTCTGGGCAGCTTCAGGAGCCTTTGTTCCCAAGCTAAGCCCTTGCAGCTGCCCCAAACCTACACTCCAAAGAATGCCAAAACCCCGAGATCCAGAGGGGAAAACATAAGGTGGCTGATTAAGGACTAAACCTGTAGGTATAAAAATAGCATTGTCAGAAAACAGCTACAGTTTTAAGGGCCCCCTGAAAAAGGGGAAGAGAGGAGAAATGTGAGAAGGCATGAAGCCCTGAGGGACTGGCACCTTTAGCCACTGGGCAAGACTCCTCATTTTCTTACAAGATCTTGATATGATGAAGCTGAGTGCCCACAGGCTGAGGAATTAAAAAAACTTTACCTGCCTTGTGCTGTGCGCACATCAAGAGAATGTTAAACAAAATCTGCTGAGCAAGACTAGCACATAACCAGCTCCTTTCAACTGTTTCCTGCTCTTTTGGTGGTCTATGGCTTTTACAAGATGCCATCAAGATGAATTACAGACAGAGACAGTAACTGAAGTCTGGTGAATAGTTAATGCCTTTGGATGCAGACCACAGACCAATTCAAACTTTCTGCTCTCCTCTTTAACTCTAAAGATACCACACAGAGCTTCATGCAGTCTTGTGTATCAGTTCATTTCAGTATACAAATACCTCAAGGAAACATTTAAAAAAACTAAAGAAACACAAACCCCAAAAATACACATTTCCTCATTTCAGTATGATATGACCAAAGGAAATGAAATTCCCAGTGAAAGAAAAGCTTATTTAAAGCTACTGCTTCTCCAACAACACTTCTCAAGTTCTCTTCTGCCTCTTGTGCTTTGCTTGAATTCAGTAAAGAATAACAGTATTTCTTCAAGACATTAATGTTTCTTAGGAAGGCTGAATAGTCTGAACAGCAAACTGCACACTTACTTTCTCATCCTGTGGCTTCCCTTACTGTAATCTTAATTGAAAAATAAATAACAGTACTGAAATAAACTCTAGTGCTCATTCAACTTCCCAGAGCAGTAAGAAAGCTTAAGTACAGCAAAATAAGCAGGGTTTTAAATACTGATTTACTTCATAGGCACAGAATTGCTAATACCTTTTCCAAGCTGTAGCTGTGGTCAGGGTAGTACACACATATATAGGTTAATGGAGACAGAATCCCTGCATCTATAGTCACAGAATTACAGTCCTCACTGGCATTTCTATACTGTATGAGTTGACTTGTAGCCTCAGGTTAACTCTAAACATTTGCATTAATAAAACCACACTAGGCTGAGCAGAAGTCTCATGTATCTCAAGCTTTTGAAATTTGGAATAATCCGTGCAACTTTTCTGAGCCTGTTCCAACTTTCCAATGTCCTTTTTTGAGCACAAGTGGATTCAGTAATCCTCTCACTGGTGAGTCACCTGTACCTTATCTCTGCACTTGTATTTCACAGCTCAATTCACAATCTCCTTAGACTATCTAATGTGATTCCAGGCCCTGTAAAGCATCACTCCCTTAACAGACTACGCTCCCATAATGCAAAACTTCTGAACATACACCTTTCATGTTCAGACATATGATGTGGCATTTCAATGCAAGCATATACTTGCCAGGCTATTCAGTTCAATTATGGAGAGTGGACTTAGCTTTACCACTACTGGTTTTATCAAGGTTTTTTATCTTGTTTATCTTACTTGTCTTATGTGCAAATCCTGCAAATTGTGACTGATGATGATTGGGTAAATGCATTTTGAATTATTCACATCTACTCTTTCCACCTCTATCTACCAACCCAGTGGGTCTGTGTATGTGTGTTTAGGGGAAAGGGTCACTGCTTGACTCTTTCCACAAAGCAGTCAGATAATTTGAAGAAAAGTAAGTCAATTTTTTATCATTAGTTTACACTGCACTTCTATGGACAAGCTCTACTCACGCTCATCTAATCCCCTAGGAAGACTGGTTTAAATCAGGTTTCTTTTTGTCATAATTGAAGTCAGGAAAAAATTAAGCTTACTTTCTTCTTTCCAGTAACAAAATATTTAAATGATGACAGCACACTGAAGGAGCAAAACCAGGGACTGTAACTGCTAATTACTGCTCCCATTCTCTACCCTCCTAACTTTGAAGCTCTGCATCTATTCCATGACATAGAGCAGAAATATGTATGAGTTGCAATTCTCCCTCTACAACGGGGATAACTAATTGACAGCCTGAAGGCTGCATCCAGCTCTGCAAGATGGTTTTTCTTGGATCCCACGATGGCCTAGAGCAAAGACTGCACATCGTGTACTGTGCTAAACAATTTGCTTAGCCCACAGGAGAGCGGGAAAGAGAGAAAGGCAGTGAGGAGAAGCGGGGTGTGGGAGGAACAAAAGAACGTGGGTGATGGCTGAGGGGCTGGAATGGAATTGTAACAGTTCCAGCGCTTCCCCACATTCCCAGGCTGCCTGTCCAGAGAGCAGCTTGTGTGGGGCAGAGCTGGAGCAAGCTGGGTCCTCCAGAGCATCTGCCCCAAACTGGGCTAAGCCAGAGGAGGCACCACAACCACACCAGGCTCTCGAGCTCACACACCTTCTGTGATGGGCTCTTCAGAGATAGTTTTGCCAGATCAGTAGGTAATATAAGATAAATAACACAATCAGGGTAATATAATATAAATAACAGGTAATATAATATAAATAACATAATCAGGGTAATATAAATAACAGGTAATATAATATAAATAACATAATCAGGGAGCTCACAACCCTTTTGTGATGAGATTTTTAGAGATAGTTTTGCCAGACCTACTACATAATCAGGGAAGATCATGAGTAAACTGGTGCCCCAAAAACCCCTACAACAAACAGGGCAGCACAAACCCTGCATGGGGACTACAATCTCTCCAATGGGAAGTCACACAGCCAGATCCAATAGTCTGGAAGTTCCCGGCCTGCACACAAATCTTCACATCCTCTACCACAGAACCACTGAATAAACTAGGCTGGAAAAGCCCTCTGAGATCATTAAGTCCAACCTCTGATCTAACATTATGTTATCAGCTAAATCATGGGACTGCCTCACTGAGTCCATGTAACAAAGCAAAGGGTCTGAATTTAAATTTGGACACCATCCCTGAGCATCAGGGAAATTAAAATCAATGACTCCCGTCTGTTTCTGCAGGAACAGTCCTAAGCCCAGCACAATAAACTGAAAGAAGAAAAGCAAGTGTCCCTGTTTCCAGCATCTCTACAGCACCTACCTATTTCATTTTTTGGCCTTTGCTGTCTGGGCAGCAGAGGGTTAAAGACTCAATCATCCTGATATATTCATCTGAGCCATGAGCAGCTGGCAGGGAGAACACAAAAAAATAAGGAGGCCCACTGCCATAGGGAATCAGCAATACAGGCTCTAGAGGAATAAATCCAGGAAAAATGGAAAATTACAAGTTAGAGAATTCATTTTTTATCCCAGCACCACCCAAAAGGGGTAATTTTTGGAACATTTCAAAGGGTTTCCAAAGTTATTTGTAGTTAGTGCTAAAAATTGCTATGAAACATTTCAATTAGTCCTTAAAACAGAGCAATGAAGAGCAGTCTTGTGAGGAACAAACAGAACTGCAAGAGAGTTCCCAATCTCTCCAGAGCTGACAGATTTTTTGGGACTGTCTGAAATGAAGATTTAATTTCTGCCTGCCTCAGTTTTTCTGTCTAGAAAACAGAAACAGTAAGACCACCTTCATTCCCAAATATGGGCATATTAAAATATTATAAAATGCCTTTAAGAACTTATTTTGAAACACCTACTTATAAATAGAGGAGAGAGGATTTTCATGGTATTCTTGCAAAAGGAAAACAATGCTAAGGTGCTGGAAGAGAAGCAGCCCTTGATTCTCTTTCTTCTGTATAAACACAAAACTTTACTTAGGTGAGCTAACCTTCAGGATGTTATTTTCTACTTTGGGAAAATATTGTGACTATTTTTAGGTGGAAAAACCTAATAACTTCAGTTACTATGTTAAAATGAAATAATTTGCGATGCTTACCATCACACCTTTTGTTAATATCAAAAGACTGGTTCATCCCATTCAGAGTGAAAATCTCATATATTGAGATTTTTATTATATTTTACTAGCTAATTTCATGATGGTAGTTTTTAATATTTCAGTGGTTGCTTCTTCAGTAATTATTACTACAAGTCTAATACATTTTATTTTATGAAGAAACTTTTCTATCATATGAAGTATCTTGCCAGAAATGCTGCTTGATGCCTACTTATGAAAAACCTTTACACTGGATTTTATATTTATTCAGAAAGTGAAACATAGCTAAGTTTTCATATATTTTTAGGAAAACAGTCTATTAAGAAACCAAAATCATAGGTGTTACAAAGACCAGTCTAGAAGATACCACTTTAAAAAAAAAGCTCAGTAAAGTCACTTTATCAGTGGAGCCTTTTCTGTTTTAAAACCACATCACACACTACACCAAAGAACTAATTCCACTAATAAAACTGGAGCCATACAAATTCTCTTCAGATAAAGATGTCTACAAGGGAGACTTGCAAATGTCTGATGAAAAATTTAAGAACAGCATGGCATTCAAGGAATCTGCTTAATTATTGCCATCTTACTTTGCAGGATTTTTTGCCTAAGTATTCTCTATACTTTCAGGTGAAAAAAATCATTCCTTTATTTTAAAATCAGAGAAAAGCCTGCAGGTTTTTTACAAAATGATCTATCAGAAGTATTATTGTTGAGTAAGGATAAGTCATTGAGCTGAAAACCAGACTTTTAACACTAAGTTTTTTCCAGGAAAGCATTTACTAACAGGAATTGAGGAACAAAAGCAACCAAAATGCCTTTGCATCTGGAAATGTTTACCAAAACGGCAACTACGTATAAAGTAGCCCAATCACATAACCCTAAGACTTTTTTTTTTTTCTTTTAAAAGTAAGTGTTACAAAAAATATTTGACACTTCCTCCTTTTTTTCCTTAAGCTCAAATATTTTAAACTTATAAATTAATTCAAAACTAACAAACAAGATTTTTGTGTGCGTTTTTTTCCCTCCACCTTATTGTGACCTTTTGGAATTGAATTATATAGCATGTGTATAGGTAAAAAAAATTAAATTTCAGTCTAGCCAGCTCTAACACCCAGCTCCTCTCCCCAGCCAATTTTGATAGCATGGAAGCACAAAGAAGCCCAGTTTAGAGAGTCCACATGTGTTTAATCTTTGATTAATTGAACAAAAACGAAGCGCCTCCAGACATATTTCTTTTAATCACAGCAAAGATATCTTTTCAGTCGCTCTGCTAGCAGGAGAGAGTCAGCAGATGTGTGCCTGGTCTAAAGGGAATTTCTGCTTCTCTGGAGAGCACAGTTTAAACAGGAGAGGAACAGACATATGCTGACTCTGCACTGCTGAGCAGATGACGTAGAGAAGCATCCACCACCTCAGGGAGTGGAACGGGGCAGTTTTCAAATTAAATTTCTTTCAAATTCAAAGCCATCAGATGAAATCAATTTACATACAGGATGCGAGTCAAGTCAGACAGTTCTCATCAAAACAGCTCACAGACACAAAGATGCAAATCTGTCTTTGTCAGCAGTATGATCTCAAAGACAGGTTTTAACCTTATGACAGAAAAAAAGGAAAAACAAAAATTATTTCTTCAAAATTTTAAACAAGACTGATTTTTGTTTTCTGGGGAATGATAAATTAATATTTCATTGTATGGAGTATTTGCCAAATATTCTCAGTTCATGTACAAAATGTATTGAACAACGCAAATTTATTTCCAAATATTAAATCAGAAGCAAGTCTTTAAGAACTTCTGAAAAACTTTTCTTAAAGCATCATACTGGGGAAAAAAGCATCAGAAGAACCAATGTACTAGTCAGCTTTTTACTTGTCTGACTTTATACTTCTGCCTACAGGGCTATGTCCTGTATCATCAGCTAGGAAATGCAAACACTTATAAAAATAGAACTGATCTTCATTTCATCTAGTTCTACCAAGATGTCTTGGGGGAGGAGGAGGAGGGGAGGAGGTGGGGGAAGAAAGATCGAGAGTCTAAAGCTAAAATTGGGGGGAAAATGTACTAGACACCTCTTAAATGAAAACACCATATAAAGACTCCCTTGGACCAGAGGAACCTCACAACCAGGAATGGAGAGGAGACAGCCAATGGTCCCAGTTAATTTGATAACTTGCATTAAGGAGCTCCCTCTGAACTCTGCTCAATCCTTCCCAGCCCAGAGGCACACACACTATTGAAAAGCACATCACTTAATGCCATGGGAAGGGATGAAAAACAAGCATCAGACACTGAGAACAAACTGTGGTACCAAAGCGGTATCAAAATGTCCTTTTCTTTCTCCATGCAATTAGGATATCTGCCTTTATTTGCATTTAAACTTGATGTTAAGAGTCCAAATTATTTTCCACAGGCTTCTGAATACCAAAACTAAGGAGAGCTTTGGTATTAATTCACTATGTTATCTGGATTCAGGAAAAACACTTAAATACTTGTCTCAGGCTCATGCTTGATATAGTAGGACCCTTCAACCTGAATAATTTCAATCCCATTTTTTTCTTTGAAACTAACAACTTGATGACAAAATGTGCAAAGCAAAGCTTCCACCTCATTTGAAGAGCCAGATTCCCCAGTTTTGGTCCAAGGTTCCAGATAATCTTTTACCCATCAGAGCTGCCATTCCATGAAAAGACTGGCACCACATTGTTTGATTTATGAACTCACTGAGCTGCACAGCAATTTCTGGCAAGACTATAAAACATCTAATTTTGCTTAATCATCCATCCCAGCATGGCTGCTGTAACATCCTAAATTACTCATCAGCTTAAGAATAATCTGTTTATTCACAGTATCAGAACCCATCAAGAACTGTACTCCTAACTTCCTCTGTTCTGCATGGTTTCCGGGAAAATACACACGTGTAAGAACAGTTTTCAGACCAAGTGTGCGTTATTTTGCCCTGATCTTGGCAGGAGTAGATAACTGCATTAAATAGCAATCTTTTATTTATGTGCTTTGTTTTCACAGTGGTTGAAAGTCTCATGTAATAGCATCCATGAAAAATTTTCATTTTTTAAGTTTCATTGTAATCCATTGACAGTAACTCACCTGTGTACTGTTTTGATACAGAATTAGCTATAATGCTCAAATATGTTGACACACACCTGCAATCAAAGTCTCTTAGTCTGCTTCCAAAATCTAGTGCATCTTAGCACTTCAGGTGTACTATGGAAGAGGCTTCCAAACATCCCCACAGAACAACCAAAACCCTAAAATATGAATCTCATGGTCTTTAAGACTTTTAAGAACTAACCTTACAAACAACAATATGCATACAAGTTGCATTTTAGATAATAAACATGGGAATTTCCTTTAATAATAGACTTAGACATAAAGAATTAAGTTCTGCCATACCAAACTTACAGGTACAAGCATATTTAAGCCATAGCTTTTCCAGTCATGCCTCACTGCTTTAGTTTTCCCTCAATTGTTTTTTGGTTGTTGTTGTTTTTAAGAAAATATCAAGGGTTTTTTTTTTTTCTTAAATCTGTACATAAATGTATTCCTTAATGCATATATGAACCTTGTAACCCATCTCTACAGCATGCACATTCTATTATTTTATCATTTATTCCATGAGTGCAGGCAAAAGACTCAAAGAAGACAAACCTTTTGTGATACCTGAAAGCCAACCACACACTTGAAACAAAGCCCTGACTTTTGTGAGACTTTGCCAAATAAAACTGTAAACACCATAAACAGCACCTGCGTGCCTCAAATGATGGAAGTTCTGATATGCATCCAAAATGTTTTATTTGTTCTCATGCAGCTGAAGAAGGGAGTTACTCGTCCCACTCTCTTAACGTGCTAATAATTATTCATAAGGTCCATTTGTACAAATTTATTGTTTGAATTTTGACAATACTGCATGATTTGCAGGTAATACTATAATCACTAACTCAGGAAGGCTGTATATTGCCTAAAATTAAAGTGAGAAAGGATTTTGCAGCTAATTGAGCAGCTCATATTCTGCATAACAGGAAAATGAACTACAGGGAAGTCATCACTGATCTTCAGATTCCTTAATCTTAAAACTGTAACAAAGCATTTTTAGAACTAGAGCCATCATCTAGTATGCCCTGGAAATTATGTTATGATGATGAAAAAGTTACACATGAAAGTATCATGCCAAATACCTTGGTAATAAATATATCCCTTCTCTAAAAACTCACACTGACAAGGCAAGGTGGGAGGGGAAAGAACTTGTGGCAAAAGAGAAGTTTGTCTCAGAGAAATATGATTTGAAAAACAGATTTGCAGAGTCCCTGACTAGCAAACATAAACAACTTCATTTCTATTTGTTTTTTTCTTAACAGTCTGGAAAATCTTTAGAGTGGAGAAAGGAAGATGAATATACCCTTGCAGCTATTGTTGCCACGCTCAAGATGAGTGTGCTTCTACAAAATTGTTACTCAACAGACATCCACAAGATCCAGGGATACAATTTTCCTCAAAATGGAATAACGTTTTAAAAAAATTAAAACTTGAAACAAACTATCACGCACCAGTAACTGAATTTGGTCCTAATCAGGTGGATCCATTCACCAGACAATCCTGAGAGATTCAAGCATGTGAAGCAGCTTGCAGCCACTTTCCAGTCTGCTAATGCACTTTTTCAAAACTGCTTCCATTTCCCTACGCTGAAAAATGACTTTGTTTTCCAACTGTTTATGTGATAGCCAAAACAGTCTTCAGCCTTTACTCTGAGGATGAAGCATGAGTCCACTTTCTTCTGCCACCTGTAAAAGCTGACATTTATAGAGAGAATTACCCAGCTTCATTTTGACAAGGACATGCCCTTTCCCCGTTCCTCAGGACCTTTCACCAGCAGAGAACGTGTCACTGGTAGGCAGTAATCCAAAACCAGTTCCATTCCTCCAAAACAAAACATGGAGCTAATTTAAGTAGGTCTCCAGAGATCCAAAGGCTGAGCTCAGGAAGTCAGGGAGAGGGAGGGAAGCAGACTTGGAGCAGTCTCAGTCTGGAGGATGCCTCCAGCCTGATTATCCCATGGCTCAGCCCTCTGAGCTACACTGCAGAGACTGCATGCTTCTGCAAATCGACTCTGAACACATACAGCCAGTCTCCATTCCAAAAAGTTGTGGAAATGGGATTTCAAATACAGATGAAGCCAGTCAACTAAAAAAAAAAAAATCCCCCAGTTAGATAGGATCACTTCTTTGACTGACTTGTGATTCACATTTTATGCAAATTTATCTCCTTCCCATTTATCACAGATCTAAATTACAAAGAAAATGTCAGGTAATACTAAATTACAAAGCTTCTTTGCACAGAGCTGTGCAACAGAGAGTAGTTTTACTCATCTCCAAAGTGTCTGAAGGATTTTAATTCCTGAAATATCAAGTGGCTGGCTAAAGAACATGTTTGGTAGATTTAGGATATCTTTCTTCACCACCCCGATGATCATCTAATTTTTAAGGATTTTTAGGGGATGGCGCATGGTTTCAAAGAAATAACCAAAGAAACTTAAGCAAATACAGATGCACAAATATTTTATACAAAATAAAATAGGATTATGGAGAAGACACAAGAAATCCTTAATGCTGTGAGTAGACACATGACACCTTCAAACATTCTGGAAGGGTCATAAGAGCCATAGATTGAATAAGAGGCTTATTTAATTCAATTTGCTGATAATAAATATTATTTAGGTCATGTTCAATGGCATTAATTTAGGACTAACACTATCATTACTTAGATATATATCAGTGGAAGAAAATGCAGCATCTTCTGGATTAAATGACATGCAAATGTCAGTCAAGTCACCAAGGAGAGGCTGATGACTACAAAGTGACAAAGCAGAGGGAAAAGCAGATGGAAAACCATCTTAAATTCTGATTTAAGTCACTACTCCCCTGTGGTAATCAAATCTAAAGCTGCTCTGAAAGTTCTTAAAATACACAGGTATTTAAAAAAAGATAAAACAGCTTTTAATACAGTGCAATCTTCTGAAATCTGTAGCTTTGAAACACCCCTTCCTTTCCTTCTTTGCAACTTGGAATCTAAGAACATCGTGCTTAAGGAATATCCACCTGACTACATAAGGAACAAATTCTCTTTGTGGATTAATCTCAAAAGATGAGCATTGGAACTGCTTAAAAAGTTGAAAAATAATTGCATGAAGGCGTAGCAGACATGAAAACTCACTTTAGTATTAACCTGAATCTAAAGTCAAATGTACAACATCCATTGGAAAGCAAAGGAACTTTATCTAACAACGTGTTACTATATGGGATGATGGAAGGAAAGTGATATATTTCCTATCACGTTGTAAAACAAACTGGTGCAGACATGAGCTGCCTCTTCCAGTCAAGAGTTTGCAGGTAAACTGCAGAACATGAAGCTGTTTCCTGTTTCACAAATGCTTTTAGGTAAAATTGTAGCATCAAAGCATATAATGAGTACTCTTAATCATCTTCTGTACTGAGGAAAGCAGAAACCAAACAAAGGCAACCTGACTCTACAAACATACAAAAATTAAACCAGAACATAAGGATTTCTAAACAAGCAACTGTGTATGACTAGAGGCATACAAATGGAAATGCTCTGGGGCTCAGCACAGGTGCACTGAGAACCAAACAGAGCAGTTTGCTGATTTGCAGCAATCCGCTGTGAACGCAGCTCCAGTTCATAATGATGATAGCATTACACCTATAACGCAGAGCTTTTTAATTTAATGCAAATTTATTCCACCAGCCTTCAACTCTTTCCTTGTTCCTCACCTCTTCTGTGCTATTTAAAGTGGTTTGGTGCTATTGCACTGTCACATCACTACCTTTCCACTAAAATAATAACCTTTACTGTTAAAGTTCTTTGTCTATGATGTCCTGGTATGTAACTGAAACTGTATACCATTATACCTGCAAATCTTATTTCCAAATATAGACTGTGTTTGTATTTTTTTTCTTTACAGCATTGTTGGTGTTTACTTTTCCATAAAAGCCCTTCATACAAGGGCTAGTGAGTTCCACTTTGAGGAGGATTAACAATTTAATGCTACATTATTGTTAAATGGTGTACATTTCCACACTTTAAAGAAGTTTGGGGTTTTTTTGTCTCAAGGGTTGGCTGAAGCTCTTAAAAAATTGTGGCAATATCAATATTTTGCATTCAGACCCTGTTGCTAAGACTCTATGCTATAATCCCATGAAAACTATTGGAGCCAGGGGTGACAAACACATTTAACAGCTATGTACCAGTTGAATTGATGCATGCACAGTGCATCAGTCCCTCAAGTCCCCCTCATGTTTCTGGGTTCTGATGAGAAATTGTGGAAGACACAGAAGCACTGCATGCGCTTCACACATCACTTCAAGGTACACCACAAACCAAAATAATGTGAAACAAGCACAGAACATTAAAACCCTTTTAAGAACCAGCATGAAGTGCTATAAATGAAACAGCAATTAGATAAAAATCAAGATCTCAACCATTAATGCCCACTCAAAATTACACTTACAAGATACCAGATACGGCATTTGGGAGTAACGAGTATGATTCAAACAGTTTACACATTTACTGGATAAGCATACTTCCAGCTACCCAGACACTGATTACTTTTATCACTAAAGTGGTTAACAAGGAAACAGCATGATCTTAATCATGTATATCTATGCTGTTGTATGTGAAGCTTGAGATCTTTCTGGTGTAGTTACAAATTGGGATTGTAGTTACTTGGGATTGTCTTGAATGTGAGAGACCAGACAGAGGGCTCAAGCAAACGCACAAATTCATAATCTATTTCCTTAGCCTGCTGTGAGACTTATGAAAATCTACAAACCCTTCTACTAAAACTATACACAATGGTGGCACTTAACCTATCTAAGAGATAGGAGCCTCTTCAGAGCTCCTTGACAACATGAATCATTCAGTCAACAGAGATCAGTGTTTCCAGAGTGACTCACCCAGTTCTGTGCAGCTCTTCAACAGGATACCAGGTGAATTGCTACACATCACAAAGGAAGCCTGTAAAAGCCACTTCAAAATAGATATCTAACTTTGAATTGCAAGGCTTCCTCTCATACTTTAGTAACCTCCAAAATTGATTTTTTTTTGACCTACATTTGGCCCTCCATCCGAATGCTTAAACCACTTTAATGTACACTCTCTTCCTCTACAACAAGTAGAGTTTAAAGGATATACAGGAAGAGATAAGCATTACAAAGTGATGTGAACATACTTGACTGCTCCTTCCGTTGGCCACTACTTAAAACCAGAGAGATAACTTTGTGAGCCAGTTCTTTTAGAGAAAAAAAAAAATATTAATTTTGTCTAAGTCTGCCATTCCTCTTTCCATTGCTTATTTGTGCAACAACAACTACCCTGTTAGATCAAATCCTGGCTATCCTGCCTCCTATTACACACTGTAAATTGCATGGTTATCTGGAGAGGAAAAAACATGTATAAATTGAAACTAATATACAAACTCTTACAAACATAAAGCAATCATAATTTCACAGAAGCATAAAAGTAGCGAGAAGGCACAAAATCATCTGAATTTCTCCACTGACATGATACATCTCCTGACTCCCCTTCCATTTTCCTATCTCTGTATAAATAATAATTAACCGTGTAATTCCTTCATTGCTTTCAAGTCACTGCCTCAGAGGCAGCTCACACTTATTTCTATCTTCAAAAAACATCAAAGCGAGCGCCTGCTACCGAAGGGGGGAGGAGGGAAATGCACTTACTCGCCACCTCCAGCGACGCATTGTGGCTCACAGCCTCCCCCAGGTAATTCCTGGCCACGCACACATAGACGCCTTCGTCCGGCCGGCTCTTGCGGCCGTGCACGATGCGCAGGAAGAACAAGGATCCGCTGGGCAGCAGCATGCGGTGCGAGCGCGGGTCATCCTTGTCCGTCTCCACCCTTTCCCCACCCTTGTACCACTCGATGGTGGGCGTGGGCCTCCCCTCCGCCTTGCAGTTCAGAGTGGCTGGCTCTCCTTTGGACACGATCAAGTCCGAGGGGTGCTCCACGATGCGAGGCGGGAAATCCTCCTGTCGAAGACGGGAACCTGCAAGGTAAAGGAAAACCAAAGTTTTCTTAGGAAGTCGCTGCCAGGTACAGTCACGGTGTTTTGCAAAACAGCTACTTAACATCACCTCGCAGCACTGCATTTGACAAGAGCAGCTATTAACATCCTAAAGTACACAAAGGAAAACCTTCACCGTGTGCAAGGTTCTCCCAAGTGAGTGTGTTCAAAAGCATTTTTTCAAGAGGGGACCGAATACCAGAGGACAACCAGATTCCTAAATTACATCCATCTTTACATGGATCTATTCATGTACATAAATTTATACATACATGCATATGCACACCTAGAACTACAAAAACTAGTCCTGCAGCACTCCATAGAGATCAGACCACCTCAACCAGCAGAACTGGTACTTCTATATCTACTTGACATCTACTTCTATCCATAACCCATAGCCAACCTCATGCAACCTTCTGCAAGGGCCATTAATTCATGCAATGTCTACAGAGCAACTCTAACATTTCCACTGCTCACAGAGCTGCTTTATTTCACTTGTACTATCATATCTGAAGTTCCTTGTTAAGTAGTGCCACAGAACCATAAATACATGGAGGGCCTGAGTGCTTCTTATGCCTCGTGCACTGGGGAAAATTTTTACTTTATAAAATTCTAGATGTCTCCAATGTAGAAAAAACTGTGAGGCAAGAGTATCCAGCATAAAAGAAAAAGTTACAAAGAAGTCAGATACTCTCCTAGACAAGGTACTTCTAAGCAAGATGCTCTTCTAGGAAAGCATTCAATTTCATACTATTTAAAAATTCAAGCTGATAATTCACACTATTTAAAAATTCAACTTGCATAAAGAAAAAAATAAAAACAGAAAAAAACAAAAAAAAAACCAAACAAAAACAAATAACAAATGAAAAAAACTAAAAAAAAGCCGCAAAACCCCAAAAAACCCCAAACAAACAACCCCAGTAATAGTCTGCATAGATATATACCACAGATAAATATGATAAGCTACCAGGTACCAAAGAATTCCAAATTTGGAACAAATACCTATCAAAACTTTCAAGGTTTTTAAATGTTGACTCAAATTCAAATTATTGTTTTCCTTATTTTCATCTTTCTTGAAGCACAACTTTGCCATGGATAAAAATTAGTCTCTCGGGTCACTAATTCCTGATTATTAAAATCTCAGATGCCAAGATTCTTTATTAACATTAATAACATGGGGTTTGAACAGCTGCGAAGCACCAGAAACACAAGATCTATTCACTGCAGGTTAATAGACCATAAACTGATGTGGAAACAGGAAAAGGAGACAAGAAGAGGAGAGGTCCAAGAATTGCTGTTTTAAATATATGCTAAATATGTCATACAGATATATATATATATATATATTTATATATATATGTATATAAAATAAAAGTATCCTAAAATGTACAATTTTCATTTTATTTCACATTTTCTTCACCTCAAGATAATTAAATGTTCAACTAACCAGTTTAATCAGCTAGCACTACCACACACTCAAAAATCTGTCAGTATGGCCAGACTACACTGAAATACATTTGCATTCTGTATGCAGCAAAACAAGGTAGTTTCACATGAACATTACTGATCATTAAATTGATCACAAAATATTTTAAACAGTAATAAAGCTCCTCTTTAGATAAGGTTTGGGTAGAAAAAACAGAAGCCAGGGAGCTTCCAAACCCTTCTGCTGGCCCAAGCAGCCCAAGCCTGCACATCACACCAAAGACAAATTTTAAGCAGCACCTCCAAGAGGTTTGGCACAGGCCAAGGCCAGTAAAAGGAGCACAAGAAAATTGTGCCAACCAGCACTGGTGTTTTGCAGCAGCTAAAAAAGCCTTTAATAGACTTGTGCGTTCCCCAAGAACACATCTCGGTCACTGCAAAGCTGCACCTTGTCTACTCATCCCAAACTTTTACACAGCTTTTGTGAAAAGCCCTTCATTGAATACTCCTGCCCTCACAAGTGTGTTGGCCAACTTCTAATCCCTCTTTCCAAGGTAAAAATGCCTAGAGAGGGATTAAAAACCTTATTTTGTTTATATTTTTACTCACTTCCTACGTAATTCCCAAGGAAAGGCGTTGAAACAAAGGATTACAGAGCTAAAGTCAATTGCTCTTAAGATGCTCTGGAAAAATAAAGAGCCAATTTCAATGTAAGATGTTTAAAAGGCAGTGAAGAATCCTTTTAAAACCCAAAGTTTTGACATATGCTAGTATATACTGTGTTTGTATTTTCACAGGCAATTCTAGCTGGCCAGCACACAATAGAGTACAAGCCTCCTATTGTTTCTGTCAGCCTGGCCCAGACCACAAATAAATGAAATACCATTTTCAGATATATTGTATGCAAGCTTTCCACACTGACATTTAACTGGCTGTACGTGTACTTCAGGCACTGTACAGAATGAATGCATAAAGACTGACCTCTAAACTTTCTTGAAAACTGAGACTCAAAACCCTAGGCGGGGAAAAAAAATCCTTCAGGATCATCCAGGAATGCTCATATATATTTTTATCTTTGCTGGATAATATTGGACAGGATAAATAACAGAAATGTCTATTAATTTACTTTTTTTAATCTTAGCATTTTGTAAAGTTACATTCCTCTAGCAAATTTCATAGCACTGCTTAGATCAGAAAGGGATAAAAGTTTCATGATTAGTTGACTGGCACATAGTGAGCAGTAAGCACAGATTTAGTGACAACTGCCTGAGGGGTATGATGGCCTTGACAACCAAGTTATAATCTTTTTACATATCTACACTTTTTCTTTTTTTTTCCATCTTCCTTTTCTTTCAGCTAGTTATTTAAGCTGCATTTACGTTTTATTGAGAAGAAGCAGCTTCAATTATCAACATAAATCTGAAGAGTGGGCACCAATCCTATAATTTTCCTGTCAAAAACCCTTCCCAGAAGATGTTTGATTAAAAAAAAAGAAGAAACTCCAAAAGCTGAGCACCTAATACATACTGGATCTGCCATTAAATATACAACAGAGCTGCTGTTTCTTTTCCCCAAAGATGACAGCACTGGGTTATAGGAACTAACCAACTTGTGTTCTTGCTTTTATTATGATTCAAGTCTTTCACAAAAAGTCAATTGGATACCACCAATTAAAGTACCCCATACTAATTATTTCATGCTGCTGCTTAAAAGAACAATTATATGAAATCATGTTTCCAGTTTCTGGAAACTGTTGTGCTGTGCCACAACAATTTTTACAAGAATTCAAACAATGACATCAACAGATGTGAAGGTTCAAAGAAAACTTGCATTAGATAAATGACAAACTTGTAGAAGCTAAGATTTGCCTTTATTCCCTTAAAACATCCTGTTGGTAGCATATTAAAACAAAACTTATTGATAAGCAGCAGGGAGTGCATTTAAATATGAAAGCTGCTGATATCAGGGGCTCAAACACTGCGTACCTCTTGTGTACAAACACATTCTCCTTTGGAGAAAAACAAAAAAATTGTGCTATTGGCACAAACTGCATCAGTCCATCTAAACCTGAGCTCAGATGGATATGGAAAACCTCATCTCCCAAGATCTATAAATCTAAATAGTAATTTTTCATAAGCATTATAAAATACTGTGTGACAGACTGTATCCTTAGCCAAATTCCTAAGGGCCAGTATACTCCTGGCCCTGTTTCTTTTCCATTCCACAAAAACTGCATTTAACATTGATTTTCAGAGCACAAGAACCTTGCTCTCTTTTTCTCATTACTGAAAGTCTATGTAAGACCTGAGAAACTGATTGGAACCTAATGGCTATCAAAATTATTAGTAAAATGCTACCAAACAAAACCACAAGTTAAAAAGCAGAGTTAGGAGATCCTTGGAAACAATTATACTTCATCAGATCACGAGATCTCCCCCAACTCCCCAGTGCTTCCAGTAGTAACTTAACCTCTTTCAGGAAGAGGAGGGGAGTATCTTTGTGGTTTTATATAAGTTGACTGGAAAGATGCTCCATAAGTCTCTCACTCTAGTGGTTAGAAATCTTTCCCTAATCCTCAGGTTAAATATACCCCCAAATAGTAAATACCTTGTTCTTCTTGGGCTGGAAGTGCCCTATAATTCACATCTCTCCACAAACTTCTTGGACTTTTATGCCTTTGACATGCAAATTGCAACCTTTTCCTTTTTTACCAGCCTCCTGGATTCTGTGTTGTTGCTGCTGCTCTTAGAAGTCATAAAACCAATTTCATCTGCTTTTCCCCTCATAAGATTTGCTCACCTTTTCCTTGTCTCAAATCCCAGTTTATCCTTTTTGAAGATGGAAGACCCAAACCATACACACTCCAGAGGCAAGCAGACTCCGAGTACTATTTCAAGCACACACTACAAAACAATATCACATCATGCTACAGGGCAAAAATAACTAAAGGATAAATCAAAGTATTTTTCTGAAAGTGGCTTTTCTGCCCCTATACCTGCAGCTAACCTAACCTATTGAGTTTGCTTTGTTGCACACACAACAAATAATCTTCAAGGAAAAACAACAGAACTAGGAAGATCCACTGAGATTTTGTCCCATTCATTTTCTTTCTCTCAACTTCTCCATTGTTTTAACATTCCTACTCTTTGTATACTACCCTTGTGCAGCTTCAATAAAACACCTGATTTCCTGAGCTTTGTAGCCTACAAGAACTGCATACTGAAAAGCAATTATTTTGACATTTCCAGGTTTGTAGTCATCCTTCCATAACCAAAGACGTGAAGCAATTAATAAAGATACTGTGCCTATCTGGATTATCCCAATATAATTATATCAGAACAGAAATTTCATTGTCTAATTCTACTTTTCTATAAAGCAAAAGAGTAAAAACTGCATTTAACTGATATTTCTGAAACGCTGATTGGAGAATAGCACTGGTATCACTTTAGACTGAGGAAGTGTGACGTTGACACAGAGTTTTATTTACAAAAGCTGTTCATTTCTATCACCTGAACATTAAACATAAATTCCAGAAAAACAAAGTTGCACTTTTCACCTAAATCCTGCCATTACTTTGCACAGTCATAGCTCCTTTAAAAAGATGCCACCTTTAAGGACAAAAATGTTCCCCTGCAAGTGAGGGAGTATTTGTACACTAAGGAGGAAAAGGCATAGCTGGAATGCTACAGCACTGTCACATCAGCTGATTAATGCCCACCCGGGACTGCAGGTTTATTGAAATGCATTTCAAGACATGGTAAATGGTTCCAAACACTCATCTGGGAATAGGTCCACTTCTTTTCAATAGACACCATAAAATGTGACAAGCGGGGCTCCCACTTTGGATCAGCTGAACCTGCAGCTATCCTGTGTCTTCCCAATGAAAAGAAATGCCCCATTTCTTTCTCTGAGAACACACTGGAAAATGGGTGAGAAAGATGTAAATGAAAAGCCCTGAAAACTACCTGATCACTCTCACCATGAAACCACAGTGATGTTCCCTGAAAAAGAAGTTGGTTCTTATTTCAGTTTACATCACCATGTCAAGGAATCCTTTTGTTTCCCTTTTCTAATATGCTATTGAAATTTCATTGATTGATGAAATTATTAACAGATTTTTCTTTTAATTATTTCTCCTGCTAAGGGATATCTTTTGTGTAAGCAAAATAATTTGCTTTAAAAACAAAATCTGATTACAAAATGTGGGCCATGGCATTTAAAATAAATCTGTAGACATCCACAAAACATTCTTCCTGCTCAAAAGACAGCAACAAAAAACACTTCAAGGTTAAGACACCATGAATTACAATTGCATTTCTGTCATAGCTACCACACTATCAGGAGATGTCAGAAACCAGTAATTTACTGTACACTTATGGGAAAAAAAAAACTAGGGTAATGACAGAGTGCCTGGAGTTTTAAGCCACGTCTGTCTGTCTCTTTGAAATAAGAGATTAAATGGGAGCTGTACTAAAAATGCCTCAAATCCAGACTGATCTCGTGCCTGGCTCTTACACTGGGAGATGTAACCCAAACACTGGAAGCTACAGACATTCAATTTACACAATATTCATGACCTGGTCAACTGAACAGGAGTTAGTTGAAGTATTGGAGCAATAAGCTAAAAAATTAAAGGAGAAAAATAATTTTTAAAAAGTTTATGTATGATGGGTGTAAATGGTTTGCTTCTGTTCTTTATTCAGCTGTACATCTGGATGTATTCAATTAGGTCAGAAAAAGCCAGGAGTTCTAGGCAAAAAAATCTTCTGGAAAGCTGTACATTATCTTATAGTTATTTAAATACTCTGCCTGGTGGGAATGGGGAAAAAAACCCTGGCAAATACTGCATTGCTCAGATATTAACACTGAGTCTCCATTTTAGCTTCTAAAGACCTATTTTCCAGGAGATGCTAAGAAAGACTTGCTCTCTGAAACAATCACTTTTAACAAAGAAGCCCAAAGTGGCAACAGTAAGAGTCATGCTTTAAACCAAAATTAAATTCAACTCTTCCAAATTGCTCTTGAGCAAACCACCTATTTTCAAGAGGCTCAGCTTTACACATGAACACATACTGCAGCAGTTAGCATAAATAAGTCCTGACCTGGTTATTCATTAAATTAGCTAGAATATAAATTTAAAATACTAATATTTATATTGCACTATGTAAGAGGCTGACATTTACATAAAACCCCAGGCAATAGCTAATGTTCCCAGGGTAAGAAACTGGTCAGTTTTATTTTTTCTTTCCCTCAGTTGTGCTTCCTGGTAAGATATTTATCTCATCTGACTTTGGTGGATACTGTAATAGTCTGAGATGTCAGGATCTAGGGCACTTGCTTTTAGAAACTAAAACTCCTTCAACAAAAACAACAACATCCCACACCAAACTGTTAAGCTGGGAATAGTATTTTCCCTTAAGGGAAACATTAATGAAATTACAGAAATACTTTCATTAATAATGCAAAATCACCTATGACCCAGTCAGCAACTCCACTGTACTCAAAAACAAAAAACAAGCACAACGGTAATGAAATCTATTTCATTATTTCTTTTTGTCTCTGAAAGGGCTGGAATAATGCTGGGAGGTATTTTCTACACTGGGATACAGAAGTGCACCAGGACAAGGCTGAGAATGGCTGAGCTGTATCTGAAGGCAAGCTCGCTTTGGAAATTTGGGTGTGACAAGCTGGCAGTGAGCACCCCAAAGTGCAGGGTGAGGGAAGCAGAGGGGTCAGGCAGGAACACAAAGAGAGTGACAGTGGCAGCTCACAGGCCCTGGGATGGCTGCCAAGAGCATGGGGAAAAGAAGGGGCAAAGGATTATGGAAAGGATGCAAATGTTCAGTAGAGCTGAAGCAAAGAGCAACTGGAAGACAACTAGGGAAACAGCAACTGGAAGACCACTAGGGTAACGATATATATAATATAGTTAAATATATAACTATATTATATAACTATATAAGGTATTATATAAATATTAAGGTAACAGGATTTGATGAAAATTATGGATAATTCTGTGAACTGGAAAGTTCTGTAATCCTGCAGAGCTGGAAAGGTGCTGAAAATGACCACTGGTTAAAGACAGGAGTGGGGACACAGTGGGAAGATGTGGGACAGCTCAGAGCAATCCCTCCTGCCCTGGCAGATGGCATTCCCTACAAAGGCAGGCCTGGCAGCTCTGATGGGCTGTCAGCAGCTTGAGAAGAAAAGCCAGAGTAAATGGAGAGTGTGGGGACTGAGGCTGCTGTGAGCCACATCAGAATTGCCACTTCCAGGGCTTGGTTTGCTATTGAACAGGGAGGATTAGGAAACAAAGAGGAGGCAATCAGGCTCTCCTCCATCTTCCATCCTTGTCCTTGACCTTTTTTCAGCCCAGACTGGAAGAGGGTCTCATTGGCTGTGAACCACTGGTTTGCCATCTGGGACAGGAAAACAGAACTTGGAGAAAAACAATGAGAGTGCACCAAAACCAAAGGAGGACCCTCAGCTGAAGGGACCAAATTGACTTCCAGTGGAGTGGCACTGCCTAGGAATCAAAATTACGTAGATACATTATATAAAACTGTAATACACTAATATATATATTATGTATTTTCTTCATCTGTGTGTTGATAAATCAGATATCAGGCATACTGATGCAGGAAATCTTTATCTTACCTGTAGGTTTGTTTGTCTCTAATCAGTGTCAAAGATTTCACCTATTTGTGGCACGATTACAGCACATTAGGCTACTTTATTCCAAAGCTTAATTTATAAAGACTTCATTTTAAAAATCTAAAAAATATCCCTTTGGATGATCATACTAATTCACAAAAATAGATCTATATTCATCATTTTGGGGTTATTCTTAGAATACTATTAAGATATACTATTCTAGAATTACTATTAAGCAGTTTAGTTTCCCTGTTCTTGTTATTATTTTAATGGGCTAAAAATTTGAACTAAAACAGCTTTCTTTCATTCAATTTAATACATTTGACTTCTTGTATGACATTCAGTTGGGAAATTACAAAAAGCCCAGATATTCTGAATTACAAGTTGCTACTCATGTAACAAGACTGGTATGTTTTTGTTGCCTATGGAAGGATGCAAGTTTACATCCAAATTTAAAAAAAAACTGAATTTGTTTTGTACACTTACATAAAATGTACAGATCAGTAAAAATACAACTATTTTATCAAAGTTTAAAAAATTTAAATCAAATAACCTTTTTTCAATACATACTTTTATTCAAATACAAAGCTAAGTAAACAAACACAAAAAGCATGAAAGATAACATGGTTTTAGGAAAAAGTAATAAATATCTCCTCCCAACTTACTCTGCATAGCAATCAATGTGTTATTTACTGCAGGATGACTGAAGGTATTTTTTCATTCCTAATTTACCCCAACATAGAGATTTGTCAAAACAGCAAAATTTCACCTAAAGTAAACTTCTATCTATCAATGCCACAAAAATAGTATTTTGCTGAGAAACACTGTAAAGTTTTCCCTTTGACTATGTTTGAATTGCTTGTCAGCCAAGAGGCCAGAAAATCACAGAATCTTTTGGGTTGGAAAAGACCTCTGAGATCATCAAGTCCACCTCAGGAATGATCTCCACCTTGTCAACCAGACCACGGCACTGAGTTCCACGTCCACTTTTACCTTAAACACCTCCAGAGACAGTGACTCCATCACCTCCCTGGGCAGCCCATTCCAACATTTAACACACCTTTCAGTGAAGAAATTCCCCCTGATGTCCACCCTGAACCTACATGGGTGCAGCTTGAGACTGTGTCCCCTTGTCCTGTCCCTTGTAACCTGGGAGAAGAGACCAACCCCTACCTGGCTGAAATCTCCTGGCTAAACATCCTCAGCTCCCTCAGCTGCTCCTCCACAGATTTGTGCTCCAGACCCTTCCCCAGCTCTGTTCCCTCCTCTGTGAGCACAGAATAAATCCCAGCACACCAATTTCTTTCTTGTTTTCAGGGGCCCATAATTGAACACAGCACTCAAGGTTGTGACCTCATTGATGCCAAGTACAAGGGGAGTCCACTGGGTTTGGTTGTTGTTCCTTCAAAGCCTTCTTTGGTCCCCAAAATCAAACTGAGAAATCTGAAATCTTCCACATGGTCAGTTCTTTTGCCATTGTTCCTACTTACAGCTTTGCACAAAGCACAATTTTGCAATGCTCAGCTGAACCCAACTGCAGGTGAATGGCACCACACACAGAAAGCCACACTCCAGGGCTTCCTAAAATGTTCAAAAGTAGAGCCCAGAAGACTCATGCACTGAGTTTTCTTCTCATGAAGAAGCATCATCATCCTGAGGACTAAAGTCCTACTGCTGAAAACCTAGTGAAAAATCACCGAAAATGTCAACCAGCATCTCTGCCACCCCTGTGCCTTTCCAGCTGCATTTTAGTTCTGGTTGTGTGAAAATGGTACACCACCTGAATACACCACAGAGAAGAGTTCATTCAGTGGCTAAAACCAGGCCTCTATATCAATCTGACAGGAAAAAAACACATACTTATCAAGCTGTTTCTAGTAAAAGAAATGGTAAAAAGAAATACTATCAGATTATTTTCCTGAATATCCATAGTGGATTATTCAGAAAACATGTGCCTGGATGTTCAGCAGTCTGAAGGGTATTTAAACATGTAAAACTAAGATTTGGAGATGCTCTATATGATAGGCACACTTAAGTAAGATATTTAAATAACACCAGTTTTCAGCAAGTTATTGACTTTTTCAAGACAAAGTACCGAACCACAATTTCAGGAATAGTTGTCTGAAGTCACTTATACTTTAAAGAAAACAAAATGTATGAAATGGCCTTTTAAAGGATTAGTAACAAATCCCTAGAGGAATGCAGCCCACCTCAGTCAATTTTCAACCTTAAAAGCAAATTTTGACATATCCAGAACATTAATGAAGACAATGTTTATGCCTTACATAGCATGCTAAGTGTGAAAAGTCTACAGATAAAAATGCTGTCCAATGTATACTGAAGCTCATAATGGAATGTAAAAAGAAGTTGAAAAATAGCAGTAGCTTATGGTTGTTGATGATAAGATTTAAAGAAATGAAGGACAGTTTTAAAAGTAAGAGAAAAAATTAAAAACTTTATTATTTCATTAAACAAAACCATCAGGGGTCTATTTTTCATTATTTTGATTATTTTATAGCTATTTTTTAAAAGCTAGCTTAATGACTAGCATTTGAATAACTATTGTAAGGGGTTCTGGTGAAAGGATCTGTACTGAGAAACACAGACCAATACTCAGTGGTCATAAATGGAAAAAGGAAGGAGAAGGGAGAGGTAAGAGAAAAACAGTGCTGCACAACCACAAGGCTGAGTCAAGAGTAGAGAGGAATATTCAAGCATGGGAAACGACAAAGACCTCAAGAGCTCCATAGAGCTGTGCAAGAAAGAAAAAAACCCTAAGTGAAAAGAAGAATGGAGCTGTGTGATTTGAGAAGATTTTAATGCATAATATAACATCAACACAAGCAAGCAAGCAGAGGTTTGTGTGGTTTACACATATAAATGCAAATGCTGACAAAGCCTTCAAAATTTTAAAAGGGAATAGCTGTTTGAAAACAAGGCAAAAGAATGATTATTCTTATTTCATGCAAGAATCACCATGACAAGGGCAAGGGTTCAAGCAGCAAAGAAAAATAGGTTATTGCCAGAAATGAATAAACCTCAGAGGAATCTGAGTGCCCAGAAATTCTTTTTCTCAACTTTATCAATAGCTCTGGTAGAAGAGATTACTTCTGCATCAGGCTTGTTTCAATAGTTCAGATATCCCTACACAGAGAGGCAAGTGGCAAAACAGCAGCAGCCACCTACAAAAACATTAGATTAAAAGAATTCAACTAAGTATGCTCCACCAGCTCAGGAAAGCCAGTCAGTCTTATTCTCCAGACTGCAAGACTCTAAGGTATGAATATATATTGGAGTTTCCCTTCCAACAAATTAAACTGTATTTTACAAAGATGTAGAAATGCTAACTAAAGAAAAAAATAAAGCTAGTTATATTCATATAAAGAAACAAATTTTATCTTATGTACAAGTATATCTGCTTAGGATTAAGGTAATACTTCTATTGGGCAAAGAAGCTACCTGTTCAATAAATTTGTAATAAAATGGAGAAGAACTCCAATGGGAGAACTCCTTTCTCCCCAGTTACTCCATGCAGGAATTGGTCAGTGCCTCCTGAGAGGTGGAAGTTGGCTGGGACATTACTGCCAATATATAACATAAATATCACTGCAAACTCACACTGCTCAAGCAGCTACACCCAGCACTGCTACAGCACTGTCCAACACTGGTGGGTACAAGGAATTTGAGGATTTGTTTGGTTTTATCCTTACAAATCACAATCCAAGGTTTTAAACATCCCTTTTCTTTTTTTTTTCTTTTTTTTTTTTTCAGTAGGATTTTCAAGGCTAAACTTCTTTTATTTTTTGTATCATGATTATAATTACAATATAGCTTCCAAATGCTAAAAGGCAACCCGTATACAGACTTTTCCACTTTGTGTAAAGAGCTATTTGAAACAAAACCCCAAATTAAGGCTTCCTGAAAGGCTGAAAGCCTTCAGTGGGACTAATTAGACAGAACCACTAGGCCTTGAGGCTCACAGCTGCTCACCAGTACCCTCTGCAAAGACTGAGAATTAAACACATGGTTAGGGGTTTAAATTGATTAACGGGCATCAGTTGTTCCTCCTCTACAGGTAAAGCCCTAATATCAATCTTTTTATTTTCTAATATACCATTATATGACTAATTAGTAGGCATTATGGCACATCTATCAGTTTAAATGAATTTTTAATGACAATTAATCTGCCCTTTTTAAAAATTCTTACTCTAAATAAATGGGAAATTCTCCCCTAGTGCTTTGATTAAAAACAAAAGCTAAGCAGTACTAAAAACAAGTCAATTAAAAATGGATGGATCTTTTAGTGAGAGACTGTACTGCAAATTGTCAGTGCTCTACATGTTACACAGGAATTGTACTCTTAATTTGTTCTGTAATTTTGTGGTTGCTGCAAATATTTATAAACTGGTATATCTGCACTAGGAACACCACACTGGAACAGTTACAGGACTTTACAAACAGAAGTGAATTGTAAGTAATCAAGATTCAAAGGACAGATTAGACAGTATTTGATTCTTCACAAGGACTGTGGTAAACCACTCACTATCAAGAATGTCAGGCAGGAAACACCAGGGAAGGACTTGGAAATCTTTATTTCCATCAACTGCATCAATCTGCCAGCACAGCACACCATCATCACTGAGAAACATTTTCATCAAGGGAACAACTAATTCATCAGCTTTGAAAACAATGATCCAACAAAACATAATGAAGAAGAAATCAGTGCTTAAGACTTGGAAGAAGGGAAGCAAAAGGTCTCAAAAATGCATCAGATCAAATCCCATATTTTATCATTGGGCTTCAAGGATAGCTCCAAGCTCTCACAAAAGACTGTGGGCCACTCAACCCCATGTTCTTCTTTCAGCTCAAGAGTGATGTGGTGAAAAGCCACTCCATGTCCTTCTCAGGATAATACCCCTAAGAGAAACCACTTTATGGAAACACCAGGTGCATGGCCTTGACAGTATTTTTTTAAAGTATCTATACATAAATAAATAAAATTGAAATTTTCTATTAGGTTCATGTAACGCCTACAGAGTGCAGAGGAAAGACAAAATGACTCATTGTAAAATATTTTTTAACATTCTAAGCAGAAAATTATGCAGAATTAGCCTGCTTGGTGTGAAACTGCCTAACCAAGCCAAAATCAAATCTCTCATTTCTTCGTGCCTTGCCAGTTTAGTAATGGTAAATTAGTCACTTCCTTCCATCTGGAATGAGCAGTCCACAGACTTCAGGTGTCTTTGGGGTGTTTAAGCCCTTTCCTTCAAAACCAGACAAGAATATTTATTCCCAAGAAGGATCTGAGAAAGGTGATGAGAGGGCTGTTTGTATCAACAATTACAGAAGTCCAGCAGATGGAAAGTTTCTCCTCCAAGGGCATCGATCAGTTTTACATAAGGCAATTAAAACACCAATTTTTGAAGAAAGCAGTTGTGACTTGTCTTCAAAACCCAATCTGGTAGGTCTGAGAAAGCTCCAGAACGTGTTAGCGGATGGAATGTCCTCAATTCCATTAGAAACATAAGCAGGCACATGGGGAACGTGAAACTCAAGGGCAGCTTGGGCTGCAGCGACCATGAGATTGTGCAGTTTGAGATCCTTGGGGCAGCAAGGAGGGTGAGAAGTGCACTCACTACTCTGGACTTCAGGACAAAAGAGGATTTCTCCAAGAATCTCCTTGGCAGAGTGCCAGGGGACAGAGCCTTGGTGGGAAGAGAGAGGGCTGAAGGATTGCCTCCTCCAGGCTCAAGAACAATGCACCCCTACAAAGAGAAGGTCAGGGAACATTGCCAGGAGGTCTCCATGGATTAACAAGGAGCTCCTAGACAAACACAAAGAGGTAGCTCAGTGAGGGAGGAAGCAGGGAAAGTAGCCTGGGAGGAACACAGAGTAATTGTCTCAACAGGCAGGGAGATCATTAGCACAGTTAAAGCACTGGCAGAAGCCAAGCTGGCCTAGAAGATCAACAGTAACAAAAAAACACTTTTTAGGTATGTCAGCAATAAAAGAAAGCCTAGGGGAAATGTTGAGTCCCCTCAGGAGGAATATGGGACACCTGGTTACCCAGGAAATGGAGAAGGCTCAGGAACTCAGTGATGTTTTGTCCCAGTCTCCACTAGCAAGTTTTCCAGCCACCCTGCCCAAGCTGTACAAGGTGAAAGCAGGGACTGGGAGAATGCAGTCCCACCCACTGTAGGAGAAGACCAGGTCTGAGAATGTCAAAGAAACCCAAAGGTGCACATGTCCATGGGACCTGATGAGATACACCCACAGGTCCTGAGGGAACTGGAGGATCAAGTGGCTGAGCCACTATTCATCACATTTGAGAAAATAGCAGTTTACTGAAGTTCCCACTAACTGGAAAAGGGGAAATATAATACTCATTTTTAAAAAGGGAAATAGGAGAGACCCAGGGAAATTCAGGCCAGTCAGTCTCATGCAAGTGTCTGGCAAGACCAAGGAGCAGATTCTTCTGGAAACTATGCTAAGGCACAGGGAGAATAAGAAGGTGATTGGTGGCAACCAACATGGCTTCACTGAAAGAAAAATCATTCCTGACATATTTGGTGACTTTCTACAGTGGGGTTGCAGCAGTGATGGGCAAGGAAAGGGCAAGAGATGTCATCTTCCTAACCTGAGCAAAGCATTTGACACTGTGCCACATGAATGCCTTGTTCCTGAGCTGGAGAGCCATGGATTTGACAGATGGACCACTTAGTGGACAAGGAATTGTCTGGATGGTCACACAGAGTTGCAGTGATGTTTTAATGTCCAAATTGAAAGTAGTGACAGTAAATGTTCCTCAGCGGTCAGTACTGGGACTTGTGCTGTTTAAAATTTTTGTTGGTGACACAGTAAATAGGATTAATCTGCACCCATAAATTCAACCTTGTAACAAAACACAAACTTAATCACTATTCTAAAGCAAAGCAACATATCCCAAAAACATCTTCCATCCTAGTTAAAATAAATGTCTTCAAGGCTTAAAAGCAAAAGGAACACTCATATAAACATGTAGCACCAGCAGTAGAGACCATCCCTGACCTTGAAAAACACCTTTCTTGGTATACTTCAGTAGGAAAAAAAGGACCATTTTCCTGTTAATGTTGTTATAAAGCCCACAGTGAATTACTAAAAATCATTACTTTTATGTTAAAAGCTCTCACAATGACAAGGATGAATTAGCAGGGGATGGGAAGTAAAGAGACAAGTAATGCTTAAGAGGCCCATCTCCACAGAACACTGCTGGGAATGCAAATGTCTAAAGCTTTGCTGGTTATTAACGTTGCTCGTTGTAGCCCCATCTCTTTGCAACAATTTACCTGCTCTCCTGTGCTAATGTACAATCTCCTTCTCCCCCACACCCATTAGGAAGATTCCCTTCCTTAGAAATACCTGTCACTCACCCCACAGCACGCTGTCTCTCCACTCACACAGAACTCTGCTAATAATGCTATTAATAACTACTGGTAAAAAAACAAAAACGTGCAGAAGTAGACAAAACTGTAGTGGCAAATAATGCATTGTTTCCAACATGGATGAGACAGTGCCCTACTATGGACAATAAGCCAGAGGAACTGAAGTTTCAGTCCTGGAAAAAGGAATCTACTCCTAAGAATTACTTCATGTGAGGGAGAGAAGGTTTTTTTTTTAGTTTATCATTTCAGCAAGTAAATGTAAGAATCGTTCAAAATTTGAAGTAATTAGTATCCCTCCTTCACTGAACAGTAAAAAACCAAACTGCCTTAAGAAATTCTGCAAACAGCCCATACATGTTCACCAGAAACTACTATTGAATAGTAATCCATACAACTTAAGAGATTTCTACAAATCATAAAAGGTACACATTACTAAAATAAAACATAACCTTGTAACAGTAAAGATGGCCCATTTCCTCCAAGTAAATATGCTATAAGTTGCTCTTTCAATCAAAATATGATAGATGGCATTATAACTAGGTACTGTTCTCAGGAGGAAAGATTTCTTCACACAGCTAAAAAAGAACGTTCCCAACAGGGATCTTTAAAAAAAAAAAAACACTAATATGTTCTTTATACTTGTTCCATTTTATTCTGAAGGTCAACAAATTGCTGCATTCAATGACAGATTTGCAAGGTATCTGCAAAAAAGATTTTTATTCATTATGCCAAATCTTTATACTTTGAAAACCCACTATTTTTCTTGTCATCCTTAAAAGCACTCCCAAAATATTTGTCATAGGATCTTCTACAGTCTGCAGAACCAACTGCAGAGAAAGATCTGACCAATTCATTTTTTTCATAAAAACACCCAAAATAAAATGTGTGCTTAAAGAATCAAGGAGAAAAAAGATGGAACTACAAAGACATCTATTATGTCTTTATATTGCTCCCATCATCATGCCTGATAGCTAATTTTAGTACAATAAATGCATAAATTTAGCTGAGTACAGTTGCTTTCCAAGTCTAGCAGGATGAAGTCACACTAACTCCTACAGAAACAGCAAGTCAACTCTGGGACAGGAGAACAAGAATCTAGGGATATTACAACATTGTCATGAGGAAGATCAGTACAGAAACCTTGGAAAGAATGTATAGTTTGGTTGTTTCTCTGTGATCCTTGAAGAAACTCGATGGAAACAAACAACAGCTATTTTCAAGTAAATTACTGCAAATGACATTCACAGGGCTAGAACATACTTGTGGAATAGAGTTACGAACAGTACTAATAAATTCTTGTCACCCTTGTATTTTTGTTAATGAAAAAGTACAGTCTTGCAGAACTTGTCAGTCAGCAGATGAGCTTAGATTTCTCATTACCATTAAATTACATGGGTCAGGTGGCTCATTTCAATCAAAAGAAGTACCTACAACATCAGTGTTACAGACTTCCTAAATTAAAGACTCAGCTTATCTAATATTAACCCAAGTTAAACATTAGAAAAGAATCACACAACAGCCAAACACAAGAAACTTGCTCATAATGAACAACTAAACCCCAAGTCATTACCTGAGAGAAGTTGTCTCCCCTTCCCATCACCTCTAGCACCCAGAATGGCATCATCATCTCACTGCCACTGCTCATGGCTGGCACAAGTTGGACCTTTAACTTGCTTTTTTCCTGCCTTAACCCTCCTCAGTTTTATGTAATAAAACTCCTCAGATGAATTCAAAGCCTAACTATTGTGTCTTTATTCTCCTGTCTTGGCTAGATCCTCATATACAAAGCAAAATTTTTGCTTGGACTGAAGACAAGTTCCAGCAAACAGAAGTGATCATAATTGCTCTGGAGATTGACCTTATATTACTTTCATTTCACAGATATTGGTAAATGCCACAGTGAGCCACAAGCAAAAGCACCACCATGCATCAGCACATCTTCACACAAGTATACATTTTAATAAAAATATATACCAATGTTCCTCTAAATCATCACCATTAACAACATAATTTGCTTAGAGCATCAAGCTGTTTCTGCCAGCCACGAATGGCCAGACTGAGCAGAGTTGGTTACTACTGGAACACATCACCTCAACTTATGTGTTTTCTCTTCCTCTCCCTCATCCTTATATTTAGTAAAAATACTTTTTAAAGAAATGGACATTCCAACTACCACTGGCACAAATAAGTCTTCCTGCCACTGAAGTATTTCAGAAGACACACTATTAAATCTGGTTAATGCACCATCAGTCTAGTTGTAAAAACTTTATCTACATAAATCAAATAGTTTCCAAAAGAACAAAACAATTTAAAATAATGATCTGCAAAATTAGCTATTCATGTTTTATTTCTGTCCAGATTGCCCTACAGCTTCTATACTGTGATATAACTTGCCAACATATCACACAATACTGGAGAACCAACAGAGAAATTCACTGGATGCACAAAAGGAAAGGGAAGTTGCGGGAAATTCCAGGGTGAATCACCATTGAGGATTCTTGGGAGGGGAAGGGATACAGAAGGGAAAAGAGGAACAGAAATAGTTCCTCCTATAAAGAATGCTTCTCTATTAGAGTTGGAAAGGGGGGCCATGGATTCCTCAGACAGATGGTGTCTGTCAATAGATCTGTCTATTAGTCCCCTTGGCAGCAGCAGTATGGTGATGGGGCTTACAAAAAGCCACTTAAAAACTCCATACAAACAAAAGAGAATCACATTAAGAAGTTGGTTCAACTTTCCAGTACAAACACTGTTTCCCCACATATGGCACAAAACCCACTGCCCTTCATTCCAGTTTGCAGCTTCTGCTGCAGTTTTACAGACTGTGGTGGAAATGGGCTCACAGCAAATCCCCATGTGGGACAGATCAGCTTCCCAGGTGAACAGCCCAGACCTGAGGGCTTTCCTGAGCCCTTCTGCACCTTTGCTGTTGTGTAGGAACTGACAACACACAGGGCTCTTTCCTCAGAGATTTGACACATAAAACTGGAAATCATGGCGGCCAACGCTTCTCCCTCTGGTACTGTAGGATGTTAAGCTCTTACTAACATGATCACAGAATCCTTTAAGTTGAAAAATACTTTCAAGAGCATTGAGTCCAACTAGTACTGCCAAGTCTCCCACTAAACTATGTCCCACAGTGCCACATGTACACATCTTTTAAACACCTCCAGGATGGTGACTCAACCGCCTCCCTAGACAGCCGGTTCCGCCCTTACTGTGAAGACATTTTTCCTAATAGCCAATCTAAACCTTCCCTGGCCCAGTTTGAGGCCATTTTATCTTTTTCATGATTTAACTTTAAATCTACCTGGTTTAATTTTCTGAATTGGCCTTTCAGAAGTGCATAATCCCAACAGATATAAGACATACTTAAGTAAAAACATCTGAATATTAAATCCTTCACAAACCCTACCAACTTGGTTCATTTCTGCTGAGAGGAAGTCTAGCAAGGGAAAAAAATAAAAAATAAAATTTAAAAATAGAACTACAATATTACTATTGAAAAAGCAATTTATTTTCATAGAACATGGTACTTTAAAAATAGCTAAATTTGATAAAGTTGCTAAATGCAACTTTGACAAAGTTGCTAAAGTCAACTTTGTATTATTCATTAGCTATTAATTGGCATTCATCTAAGTCCAAAAGATATATTTTAGTCTATAAGAAATTAAATATACTTTAAAAATACATATTCTTAGGATTACTCTCTTCCTCTCTGTTGGTTCCCTGATTAAAATAAGCTGTAGCAGTAATGTTAAACAGTCCTTTTGGTGGCAAGGAACTCAAAAATGCATTTTTAATTCTCAGAAATATTCAGAACATTCATGAAATCACAGTCCATCCCACTGTCCTACTTTATCCCTCCAATGAGAAACTGAACTGAGAGGAGCAGGAGCTGAACCCTGTTTTTGGGGGTTTTTAAGCAGAGGCAGATGTTTAACACGATTCCAACAATCCTGGTTGTTAGGTACATAGAAAGGAATGTATAAGTCAAACAAAGACAAGGTTGGTCTTATCACAGGTGATGCATATGGTCAGAAAACTCCTTGGAAAATGATCAAGAACTAGGAGCCGAAGAATTATAATTTAATTACCCACAACAAAGCATTCCACCTGCCTAGCACCAAATCTGAGTCATGCAGTTGCTGCTTTAATTACAGAAGATTCATTGGTTATAACCCTGCCTGCACTAGCATGGCAAATATATCTTCAAGAACATCTTTCTTCTGTGCTAGGAGGGGAAACTCCTCTGGAAGCATCCACAGACACCACCTGAAGACAGGTCACAGCTCCTGGGGGTGAGCACAGAGTCACTCCCAGGCTGAGGAAGGCAGTGAGACCTCAGTCTGCTTGTATGATCCAAGTCTGACCAAACCATCCATACACATGGAGGAAACACAATGTGCAAAATACCAATGACAAGTCTCCAAAATTCCTTTCTGCCACTCTCTGTCATTAAAGTCCATCTTTGGTCTTTCCTTGAAGCTGGATCCTGAACTGCAAGGACCCTATTCTTACAGGATCAGTCTGCTAATGGAGAACCATCATAACCTTTACAGTGTCTTCCACTAAAATTAATTAAAATGGGTATATCTAGCCATGTACAAGGATTTGCTTGCATTTAACAAGAAAGGTAAAAAAACACTTTCTATACTTTAAGATTATTGCTATAAGCAATTTGTAAGATACAACACTTCTACTTTTATCTATCACCTCATAAAACTTAATTCCAGGTTTTGTGTGTATGTTTTGAAGCCAACTATGTTCACCTGAAAAATAATTTGGTTTTTGCTGAACCTGACAGAGACTCACACACAAAAAAAGGCAGCTCCTGGCATTTCCTGCTGTTTATACAAAAGGCAAGAGCAACACTGCTCTGTAACCAGAGTTATGCTAAATTTTAATTCACTCAGTGTTATGCTGTTGGACATGCACTTCCCTTAGGGAAAGGGAAGGAATTGGAGCAGCGTGGCCTCATGTTCACATTGCAGAATCAAGGCAGGCACAGCAATAAGAGAAGAGGATGTGGATGCATCTCCCAAGGAAACTGCAGCATTACCATAGCAATCCTCCAATTAGTGTCTCAAACAGATGTAGAAGGAATCAAACAGAAAATGCTTAGCAATGTGGATGGGAGGGACAATGAAGCACTTGTCATTATATATCTTTTTAAATGGCACTTTCTATTCAAATGGAACAGAAAATTCACTTTATAAACAACAATCTCCTGTCTGAAATTTCCCAAATTGTAACATGCTGTTTAAATATACATATTCAAGCTACACCTTTTCTTTTTCTAAATAAACACAAGTGTCATTATTTTAATAACATTCTTCATTTTTTCTTTAAGGCTGAATATTTTCTCAGAGAAAACATTTTCCCCCCCTCCCCAGCATGCCTGAACCTGTGTTTGTAATGAAGGAGACAGGCAGCAGCAGAGGATTAAAGGCTTGTCTAAAAGGAGTTGCTGAAAATTGTCAAAACTATTGGCTATTCATGAGAAGGATGAATGTGCTAGGGTAAAAAAATGAATCACAACAGACTTTTATCTATGCAATGCAAGGATGAATCTATTTCAGACTAACTGGGTATCCTGAACATAAAATATGGCACTTTGTGATCTGGAAGAACAAATACAACCTCACAGCTATCTCTAAGAAAAAATTTGAAGAAAGACAGAGATTTTGGAAGGAAGATAAAGAAACTTTTACCTCAGGACAATGGATTTGCATTTGGGATTAAAGGATGCAATAAATTATCTAGCTCCATAGCTTGAACACTAGTACACCAAAGAAGAAAGAAACTTAATTGCCTATTATCTTTAAGAAACATTCCTTGTAATACAGTAAACTCTGCTATTTAAGAGTATTTTGAACAATATATTTGTATGCACCATATACCAAAATAAACTAGCAAAATTTATTTCCTTTCCTACAAAAGGGTTTGGAGAAAAGTGAAGAGAGCACACAGTCATGAGCATCTGCACTCAGCAATCAAAAAATCCATACAATAGAGAGAAAGCTGTGAGCTATGAAGGATGTGAAACAGGCAATAGACCAATAACTTCCTATTTATGTATCTGTTAAAAAGTACTATTAAACTTCAGTTACCTACCCTGAAATATGTTGGACCTGAAAACTCATACTAGATTAATCATGTTAGCAATTTCCCAAACCAGCTCTCTCTCAATTCTGACACACACTGAAACATGAGTGCATCAAAATAAATTGCCATATGGAGCCTCTGACTTGATTGTTCTAACAAGTACTTAATGATTTGTGCATGATTTTATTTATCAAAATTACTAACTGAACTTTGAAGTCTATTCCCATGACAAATTGTTTTCATTTCATAGAAGGGAAGGAAGGAAAGAGCTTATCTTTAGAAACTAATATAATTTTTGCTTACAAGGTTTACTCCTTAAGACTGTTCAAAGTAAAAAAGTAAAATGAAAAAATATAATCAAAATAGTTAAGATTTTATCACTCTGGTGAGGATATCTTAATACAGTGAGACGAAATATATTGCTATATATAACTTTAAGAATTATTGTTTTATTGATGCTCTTGAAACTGCTCTTTTTCAATTATGTTGAGAAAATGTATGATTTTGTAGACTTTATTTCAAATATTATACTACAAGTTGCATGATTAATACCAACACATTCCAAGCAGATATGACACTTCCTACACAGTTCCAAAATAAGGTAGTAACAAATATTACTACATAAAAGCTAGGATTTTTTTGTTGGTAGCAATTCTAACAATTGTAAACCTAACATCAAGTCAGCAAATAAATCCAATCCCTATTTCCAACTGTATCTGAAAATATCCAAACCTTATCACGGGAAGAGCACTTGTAACATTTAACAATCCACTGTCATGTTTCCTGTAACACACATCAACAGGGAAGATTAAGTGAATATCCAATACTCCCCAATTATCCCTAATAGAAGATAAATGCAATGAGGATAAAGAATTCTGTGGGGTTTTTCATTTTGGGGTGGGATTTTTTTTGTTGTTTTTCTTTTTAAATATTAAAAAGCACACACATACACAGAAAAACAAACGGAACTAGTCCTTCATTGTTAAAGAATATATAAAATATTTATCTCTAACACAGCATTCCTTCAACTGTGAGTCTGAAACCACTTCCTTATGATGGCAAGATAATACTGGCTACACTAATTTTGCATTCATGCGAATGCAGTCTTGTTCCAGGGCTACACCCAAAAAGGTAAAATTATTTCAGAAGTCACTATGCAGCTATTTTAATAAATCTTGTTCTTCAGACTCTCTATCAAGTTCCTTCATGCTAGAAATATTTTTTTAAAAACCAAATACAGCTAGAGAAGCACCTACTTTTTAATGAATATATACAATTAAAGGTGGCCAATGTATCAGAGGGCTAATACAGAGGAATTAATTAGCTCAAGTGCTGAATACTTTCAGATTGCTTCTGATGGCTGGGTGCTGTGATCCTCTTCCCTGGCTTTCATGGCATCCTAATTGGGGATTTCTTAAGCCCATTAAAACAAACAAACACACACAATAGCCACAAAGAAAACCCCCCAAAACAACAAGCACTGAACCACAACACAACCACAAAAAACAACACAAAACCAACCTGAACCTTAGGTTAAATGGGTGGATATTTACATCAGGTCAAACCAAAAGAGCCCATAAAAGCATCTTTATGTCAATGAAAATCAAAACTGAAGAAAAAATCCTGAATCATCAATCTTTCTAGATTCCAGCTAATTAAAACACATACTCCCTAAATTACAGCTCTGTTGATATCCCACACATACCACACTAGCAAGAAGAGGTGAATACATGTCATAAACAGCTGTTTAAATGCAGAGTTTCCAGAAGAACCTATTTGAAAATTCTGATGCCCTGTATCAGGTTCCAATTCTGAAATAAACTTCAATTCAGTCTTCACCTTTTTCCCCAAATTTCTCTTCATATATGAGCAGAATGTTTTTAAGCGTCAAGGGTTTTAAGTCTACATGCTTAGAAGCCAGACATAGTCTCTAAAACTGAACCAAATCTATGAAAACTAAGAAACTTCACATGCAATCTTTCAGGTGCTTGGACAAACTAGCACACAGCTTTTGACACTTTTCACACCCAAACTGTGAAAACATTCCTAGAATGGCCTGGGTTGGAAGGGACCTTCAAGACCATCCTGTTCCAACCCCTTCCACTAGACCAGGATGCCCAGAGCCCCATCCAGTCTGATCTTGAACATTGCATCCTTTAGTTTAATTCACCCCAAAATCAAACACGACTCTGATTCTCTTACTTGGTGTGTAAGAACATAGAAAACAAAGTTTAGGAGGAAAAGAGTTTGGTTTGACACCTGCCCTGAAGCTGGGTATTAACACTCAAGACCGACAAGTCATTTCACTGGCTACAAATATTAGCAAAATTGCAGTATTAACACTGACAATATTTAACCCAACTTCTTAAATAGAAATGGCTTTTGATCCCACTTTCTCCCCAAGGGTATTACTTCATATTTAAAAAAAAAAATTGGTATGTAACTTAAAACTAAAATAATAATTTCCTATACTACAATATACATAAAGGCATAATTTTGCTTAACAGTTGCCAGGGAACTATGCTATGCACATTCCAAAACACACCAGATAAATTATATAATATCTGACTTTCAAAAAAAAATACATATTTATTTCAGAGACATACCTTAACATGTTCAAAGAAAAGTTAACTCAGGCTGTAATTAAAATAAATAGGGCAGGGCAAGCAAGACGTCTGGAGGAATGGACTGCTTAAAAGAAAAAAACAAAACACTGAGCAATGACACAGCAATCACATAACCAACAAGCCAAACCAAGAAATGTTCTGTTGTCATCTCACACAACACTAAGCATTGTAAGGAAGCTCAGATCAGGAAGGAAGGAACAGCTGAGGAAGGCCTGCACACAAGGCTTGTTTCTGATTTATCAGTGGAGATCACACGTGGCTGAGCTCCTCGCTGTCCCCAACCCTCCATCACCCTTGTGTCACACTTGCTGTGTTAAACCCTGCTCACAATCTGCCCACATCCAAGTGCCTTCACATCCCCCCTGATCTGGAGCTAGAAAGGACTTCCTGACCTGCAGGCTCAGGGCAGCCTTGGGACCAGCCCTGCTGCTGCTGTCCAGCTGATGTGCACAAGGCAAGAGAATGCCCATGCTGTGAAGGACACACCAAACACAACAGGTGCTGTGCTGGAGGATGTGCCCTCATCACAGAATAATGTGATAAGAGACCTGACTCTGCCCTGATTGCAGCTCTGGAGAATTTAAGGCCATGCTTGGGTTACCCTAAACTCAAAACCACACAGATTCCTGCTTCCTTATATATACAAAGCACATTGCAGAGCTGGGGAAAAAGAAATATTGAGGAGCCTTCTCTTTTCATTTGTCTTGCTTTACAACCCTGAATTCATACAGCCAGAAAATTAAATGTCCGATGATTCAAAGAGTCTCTTAGGAGTCCCAGATACAAATGGCAAATAGTCTTACACAGTCAACCAGGGTGCAACCTGGGACAGTCATTCACCAAAAAATCCCACAAACACAAAACTCCCACAACATACAATGTGATGATACTTGATACTGTTTTGAATTATCAAAAAAAAATTCAAGCTAAATGTTTAATTTGAAGTGCCTGTGGACAGGGAAAGTAGCAGAGCTCCTGATCATATGTTTATGAATGTTTAAAAAATAAAATGCAGGCATATTCCTAGAGCTATTTGATCACAAAAATAGGAAATACACATTAAAGAGTAAACATTTTGCTTAGTTGCACCTAGTGCAAACACAAAGCAATTGCTATGCAAACCATCTCAAATAAGAAACTTCAATGTATCTGCTTACAAGGAGGAACCAAAGTACTGAGCAGTGAAGAGCTGCAATTCAAACTGAACAAAATAAAAAATTTTCTAGGCCTGCAGACACTTAGAACAACATTAAAACCGGGTAACAAATAATCTCATCAGCTGGAAGAGTTTAGTCTTGGAGTCCCTGGCTAGAACTGAATTGTTGAGGACTACAGTAAAACTGAGTCAGTTGGCATTTTCTTTCCTCATTTAATGCACGCTCCTCCAATAGGTGTGTATATAGCACTCTATGGAATTCCACTTCTTTCTTTTTATTTGTACATTTTTAAGGAGTGCACAGTCTAGTCACTAAAAGCATCTGACCCCTCTCAAAGATTTGCAAACAGCATTATTTGATGACATTAGATTAGGAAACTTTATTGGCTTAGTTGCTCTGGCACAGCTTTTGCAGTCACCAGATTTGTCATCCAGCTTGCCAAAACAGCCCCAGTTTTCATTTGATCAGTAAGGTTATTATTTCTTGAACAATAGAAAATTGTAAGTGTTACCAGTCTTGCAATTTCCTGTGACATACATTTGCATTTATAAGGAGCAGGCTGACCCAAGCCTGCCTTTGATGAAGTAGTTTTGAATGCACAGAGCCTCATGAGTGCACAGAGTCTCATGAGCCTCATCAAAGGTGGAACCAGCCTACATCCTGTTCTTTGACTATTTCACAGCATAGGTAAACAACAACTACAACACAGCCAAGGAGGCTTTTGGGGTAAAACACAGTGTTTATGTAATTTTCACTAGACATACTGAAACCCCTGGGATCCATGACGCCTTTGTTCTGTGAGGAGAAGGCCAAGCGTTAGCAGTCTCCACCAAAAGCAATCTTCTACCTCCTCCAGCCAGAAGCTGCTAATTATGTCAGTCATGCTGAATGCTGACTGACAGTTTTGTGCTGTCAAGTGATACCCACTCATTTTATTAGCAACGAGAGGATCTGGAGTGAGCAGCTGAAACACCTATTATCCCTTTATTTCCAAAACAGCAACAGCTTACAAGCTCTCTCTCAGTGAATAAAATTCTACTTTCACTAAACACCATTGGGATGTAGGAATGTTAACTTCTTCCTTGGGAGAGAGGGAGAAGAAAACAAATGCAAAACACCTCTCTGGTTTTGAAGTTCTCTTGCTGGATAAGCACTTCCCTTTGAGTTTTCTAGTTGCTCATCTACTCGGGCAGATTCTCAAGTGCAGTAAATTACCAGCGGCTCATTGACTTCACTAGAACTACACTCATTTACAACAGTTAAAGCTGACCTACATTAAAGCAGTGTCTCACACCAAGGAAGAGCTGCCCAGAGCCAGTTGGAACTGCAGGGTGTTTCTTCCTCATGCTGAATCACTCTATTGAGCACCCATCCTCCTCTCCTGCAAGAGCCTGCAGCCCTCTTCAGTGACAGCTCATCCAACCAGACATGTCAGACTGGTCCCAGCCAGCTCACAGCTGGGGGATGGCTGCACAGAGCCTCTGAGAGCCTGAGCAACCGCCCTGGAAACTCCTGGCAGGGAGCGGGGCCTCTGCTTGCCAGACTAAGTTCCAGAACTCCATTTCCAATTTCAGTCTTATGGGTTTTGCCAGCCCTCCTCCTTTAACCAGAGACATGTTCTGTCTGGAGCTGCTGGTTCGCTCTGACTGGTGATGAACTGTAATGAAAAGAGGCTCAAGGAGTCAGAGATGAGGCAGGGAGAGAAGAAACAAAATTCCTGTCATTCAGAAGGGAGAACTGTCAGGATACCCCTACACCCTTTAATTTCTTCTCTACCATGCATAAATGTAAGTCTGAATACATAATCAAAACCACTTATGAAGAGACTCAAAACCTACAACCACTGAAACTAAATAAAAATATGTTATAGTTGGGGAGGCATATAGCAACATTTGAGGTCAGGATAGAGCTCTGAGCAAACCTGATTAAGTTGGATATCCCTGCTCACTCCTTCAGGAGGTCACATCCAACTCATACAATTCTAGGGTTCTATGAATCATGACTGCAAGCAACATAAGCACTTGAAATCCCTAGCAAAAAAAAAAAATAGTATTCAATGGACATAACTAGAAATACAAAATTCTATGAAGAAGTGTCAATTTGAAACAGAGGCAAAACCAAACAACTGCCTGCCTGCAGATTTTAAGGAATAGCTTCAGGGAAAGCTAAAGAGATGTTACAGCACAAAGCCAAACACCACAGAATCACTCAGCAGCAACAGCATCCCCAGTAGAAGCCTATCCTTCACACTTTTCATCTTTTCCCATCAACTGCTTAGAAGAAGATATGGAAGCTGCACTCAAATTTTGGTATCAAATGAATACACCTTTGTCCCAGACTTGTTTTCTCCTAGGTTGTTTTTTCTGGTGTTTTTTTTTTCATTGTTTGAGGGTTTTTGTTACTTTGTTTGGGGTTTTTTTAAATTATCTTAACCTCGTTAAATCAATTCTTATACTTACCAAGGCATGACATTGTTTACATAAAACTAAGTGCAAAACCCTGACCTCTGTATTTCCACCATGACCTTAGAGAATGGAGCCCACTCACCTTACCCCAGTTCTTACAACTTTAATTATATTCGACAAGGCTGCTGTGCTTTAAAGGTATCATTTACCGCGACTAAAAGATGTTTATTTTTATTCCCGCTAATCACTTCCCTTTTGTTTCATTCCATTTATACACCCTGGCTTCTGCACTCAGAATGGCTATCAGATTAGATCACTACAGATGCAGCTGAACAGCTTCTTATGCTACTATGCAGTCCTATAAAAATCCACACTATTTAACTTTTAGCCAATGTATAAAGAATCCATCACAGATGTTCCAAAGACCTTCCCAATTGCTTGGCTAGTTAAGAAATCTTTAAGGGTGAGGGAGGGAGGTACAAGGACAGAGGACACAGACACTACCTGTATCATTATTTACAATTTTAACATCATGAATCAGGCTGATACCTTAAAAAAAAAAATCCTGCCTTGTATTTAACTTCCCTGTTATTTAAAAAATGGTCATTCTCTTCCCACATGCTGTTGAACTTACAGTTTCAGAAATTCAGCTAAGTCAGAGAATTGAGTGAAAATCCAAGTCATCAATACTACTTTAGAACTACCTAGAAGTAAAGCTTAAACATACTACGAGCACTTAACCTGTTACTTCAACAGGTTCTTCTAATTATTTAATGACATTATGAGGAAATTTACAAAAATACACCAATGCTAAAAGTTATGCTATAATAGTTTAAAGCCATTATCATTTAGTTTATCATTATCACTTAGTTTAAAGCCATTTTCCTTTCACTTTACATTTAGATGATGAAGAGCCTGCAAAAAAGTTATTAGATTCAGTCTATTTAATGGAACTTCTAAATTGAAGTAAAAAGTATGTACTTTTAACTTTATGGCAAACTGCACAATAATCCCATTTTCTTTTCTGTACCACAAGCTACTTGCTCATTAGACACAAATGGGTAGAAAACAAGACTTTCTTTGTTTGCATACATTAACTTAAAGCTGTAAAAGTCATTCAGCCAAACTTTCACCTTTAAACCTTAACCTGATTTGTAACAACATTTGTAGCCTCTAAAATTACACTGCGTGCACCCAGACAGAGTTAATCACCCTTCACTTTTGATGCGTAGAATAATGATCTACCACTTAAACTTGAGCCTTTAAAAGCCTGAAGAAAACTATGTACATATCTGTGTCTTAAATCAGTAGTGAAATAACAGAACTCTACCTAGCAGTGACCAGCTGAAAAGCAAAACAAAAAGAAACATACAACTTGCACCTCATGGAAGCTGTAAATAAGAGCATTTCAAGTCTGCTCAGATGAAATTCTTGCTCCCTAGCACATGCTATTGATCAGACACCTGGTACTTCTAGGGAAAAGGACAAGTCACAGGGAAAGGTCTGGTTTTATTTTTGGTGTAATTTAAAACTTCATGGGGAAATGGAAGAAAAAAATTAGTAGTGGTTTGAAAATAACATGTTCTAAAACATGATGAGTTTGCTGCCATCTAAGTAAGAATATATTATGGCTCCTTTCAAATACTGGCTAGAAGGAATCAGATTGTACTAGCTTTCAAAACTGACAGTTGAGCATTTTTGCTATCTGAAAAATCACAACTACAGAAAAACTCTTGGATTTATGTATTATACTTCCTTAAATGCAAAAAAAGAAAAAAGAAAAAAAAAAGAAAAAAAAAAAAGAAGAAAGAAAATGGAAAAAAGAGTATCTTGTACAGCACAGGAAAATTTCGAACCAGAAATGTTTAGAAAAAACTATCAGAAAAAAAAATTTAAAAAATCAAAGACTAAAATGAGAAGCTGAAACAAAACCAGTTTGGCTGTTTTGAGAGCAGGGGAAAGATTGGCTACCACACATAAGAGACGCCAACAGCACCAACAACACAAGAAATTCAATCTTACAATGAATGAAAAAAGGGAACCTAAATCACAGAATTTTAAAGGCCATTAAATGAGTCTCATTTTTTAAATTGAGAACAATTTGTCCTCATGTCCTTTTTTCCAGTGTTAAGGTTTCTATGTAACATCATGTAGAGTAAGTAGCACACAACTTGAGTTCTGCAAAGCAAGATAAAAACTGACATCAGTTAAACATCCTTTGACTTTAAGGGGCTGAGAACTCATCTGAATTTTGTTTTATTTCCTCAGGTCACAAAAGGAATGAGTTGCTGCTACTCTTTCATTTACGCTAATAAAGGAGAAGGAGCTATTTTTATTTTCCTTTTATTACTGCTTAAAAAAAAAAAAAAAGGAATCCTCAAATTGAAACAAGTTTTAACGAGTTTGATAAAGTCTGCACACATAATGCACTGGGTGGAGCAAGAGCCCTCAGCAACCCTGCACAGAGCCAATAATGGACCTGTCGCCAACACCCTGTGATTTCATGGCTGCCAGAACAAAAACAAATGCCACCTTCAGTTCACTGCAAAGAAAGGGACTCATTAACTTGATGTGGCTTTTTACTTGACCTTAGTAAGGTGAGTAAAATAAAATTTCATTTTATGAGATTCAAAATGATCAGCTGCATGCCTGCAGGAGTTGTGACGAAATGGCCAAGTGAAATTACTAACTCTGTTTAATTCTAATTATTACTAGACTGTAGGTCACTGTGAATTTCTAGCTGAGAGGTTGCTGCCTTCCCTCCTGTAATAAGGTAACAGAAAAACAAACTTTAAATGTCTTTCTGGGAAATGATGTAAAATAAAATGTAAATTTCTGTCAAAGACATAACTATCAATTCTGAAGACACAATAATCTCAATGCAGGCTTTAATCCAATGTTTTTGGAGTAATAATTGACTTTTAGACATCTAAACAGTCATTTTGCTGCAAAAAAAAAATCCTAGTTATTACTCAAAAATCAAACACACATACTCTATCAATAAACCTTATAGTAAGAGAATTGGGAAAAAACAAACAAACTCCAAGAAAACCCTCTAGAAAACAAACAAAACCGGAACAAAACCCAAAACAAACAAAAAACCCAAGCAAACAAACAAAACCACCACAAAAATTGCCTGTGAAAATAACATTCACTCCTCCTGGTCACAACATTACAGCACCAGGTCAACTGCCCTACCTGGGCTGTCCCAGCAAATTCAGGGGGAAAACAAAAAAAATCCCCATCTAATATGAAGCACTGGAGGGTGGAGGTGTATTTAAAAATCTCTTTGCACGTTGTGGTCATGGGAACCACATTAGAGTATGAATGACAAAGATGCAAACCTTTTGCTTAAAAAAAAAAAAAAAAAAAAAAAAAAAATTCTTCCTTATTTTCTGCTGTATACATCACCATCCCTTCCCCAAATAAAAGCCAGAAAGCCAGTAAAGAAGTAAAAACCCCATCAATCCAGAATCCAAAAAATGTTGTGAGCTGAGATTTTTTAGCAGTGCATTTTAGGCAACTTCATCCCCTAGTGGGTAGAAATTAAAGTGGAATCCTGTTTTAGCTCCAGAGGGATAATACCTTACTGTTGCTCCCTTTTATTTTCTACCTATATGAACTTGCTGTGGAAAGGTCGTTTTAAGCAATAGCTCCATTAATGATGCCACTATTTGGGTTTGGGGTTTTTTTTTCCCCCACAATTCTGAAGGAAAAAATCTAACCCTTAAACACAAACTTCACTGGTTTCTGTACTTGCTCCACTAAAAACTTGAAAGTAAACAGAAGTGTGTTCCTATCAGTACTGTAATCTTCCAAGAGAGGAACAGCCTTTGAACATTTTGAACATTTATTACTGATATGACACCAAGCTACATCACCATTCAGCTCAGCAGCTGCCAGAACCACGCTCAAGGAAAGTTAGAGTGCATGCTATGCCTCTAAGCTTGTTTCACTTTGTGTGTTTCAATATTTGCTTTCCCTACAGGTAACACAGATTAACATTCATGAGTGGGAGAGGAAACAGAAATCACTATTTTCTGAAGTCTGTTAAAAAGCAAAGTACTCCCAAGCAGCAAGATCCCATCCTGCACACTCCTTCCCATTTCAAGGTCTGCATTGCTACATGCACATTTGAAAAGTCACAAAATGCTCCTCAAAACAATTACTCAGAAATTCATCTTAGTTTCTAAGCTTAATAACAGCACTTCACAGATCTCTCCTTGTATCAAAGGGTAGAGAAGACTTCATTCTGCCATCTGTATTAAAGAGGTAAATGAAGCAATGGTTCCTTCTTTCTGCCTTGCATCTACTTTTAAATTTCTCCTTTTAATTTTTAAAGGCTGTACAACCTGAGCAATGAGCCTCATTAATCACCACTGAACGATTTAACCCAGCCATTCAGCTCCAGATGCCACTCGGTGCTAGAGATATGCCAATTCCTTCCAAGCTTCACCTCCTTTCACAGTTGAAACCATAATTTTCCACAGTGGTGAAGACAGGATTTTACTCCATGCATGGGGCCTCCTGCCAATCATTTTTACGACTAGCACAGCACAAGTTTCATTCCACAGTTACATCAGACCTTTGTGCTCAACCTGTTCATTACAAACATCCTCCCTCTCTCCTGCATTCTGCTGCTAACACACCATAGTCCCAAACCCCAACCTCTCCTGTGCCAACTCCTGCTTCTTTGGGAAGAGAAAAGCAACAAGAGTTCCTTACTATCCCTACTTACCTTGTTTCCTCACACTACTTTGATTTTTTTCTCCCTTTATCACCTCCTACCATTAAACACTTTGATTATGAAGTTATCTGTCAGCTGCAGTACCTAGGGCCGCAGACATATTCCAAAACCAGAAAGCTGCATTGACAGAATTGTTTTGTGAGTGGGAGGTGAGGGGAGAAGCATTGAGAATTTGCAAATCCCAGTTCTGAACCTGCCTGGCATCCAAGAGATCTCCTAGCACAAAGCTACGCCAGGTGCCAAGAGGTTCTGATAAAAGAAAAAGCCTGGTGACATTGCTGAGCATTTGATCCAAAAATGGTATTTTAGGACCTTGTATTACACTTTCAACACAAACACAGATCCACCTGTGGATTTGGGGGCTGCTGTCCTCATCTTGGGCTTACATAATTGGGCCTATTTGGCGAACAGGAGGTGTCTGGGCTGAAAAGTCTGCTTTTGACCAGTGTTAGCAAACTGCACTACAAAAGTGGCGAGCTGAGAAGTTCCTAAAAGAAAACATACTCAAACATTTTTTTGACTGGCTTCTCACCCTTCACATAGCTAGTGAAGGGTGAGAAGCCTTCACTAGCTATGTGAAAGGCTTATTTGCATCTAAAGATGCAAAGAAGCCTTTGCATCTTTAGATGCAAATCTAAAGTTATACAGCTTTTTTCAGTTAATTGGCTCTTAAGTCAATGTTCACTACAATCTCAGTTTTCAGGCTGGCTAAGAACCCACAACGATCCACAAACATTTGCAACTGAAGATAAAGTCAAACACTTTAGGCAATTTAATTTAAACACTAGAATCAAAATTTTCAACAGGCACTGCTGATTTTAAGTGGCTCCAAATTTAGATTGTAGGGTCCCAACTCCAACATAACACAAGGCCCTGGATTCCAAAAATCTGAAGTCTAGCGTCTATAAAAATCCAGCCACTCTTTCAAGCATGTCCTCCTGGTTACCATCAAACACCATTTCATTCTCCCTTCACCTGCTTCCAGAATGAAGTGGAATCAATGCACATCTCTAGGCCTACACTAAATCCTTGGCCATGTATTAAGACCTAATTTCTAAGAGAAAACCTATTAATGTCTGTTATGCTACTGTAGAAGCAAACAGTAAAACTAAAGTTTTCTATACTTGAATTTAAAACCATGAACTGCTCTATGAGTCTAATCTTCAACATAAAGGCATTTGAGCAATTAGATAAGAGGCAATATAACTAACCAACAATCTAAAATAAATACCTAGCCTGAGGACATGCTAATTTCAGAAGGCACAAAAATGCCAGCCAAGCAAGTTTTAATGCAATGCTAGCATGAAACAGCTTAACAGTTCTAAAGAAATCACAATTCTGATTTATGTACAAGACAGCCAAGGGAGCAGAAGACGAAGAGGACAGGACTGAACAACATGAAGAGCATACAGACTGGACAGTTCTCTCAGATGGCTCTCATGGATGACTCCAGCCTGCACACAGGTTACACAGGCTGTCCCAAAACTCAGCTTATTCCACTGCTAATTCACCATGCAAGATGAAGAAAATAAAATATCAAGTTTAAGATTTTAAATCCAGAGCTCAGCACGGGCTTGTCAGATTTAAAGACCTTTAATCTACAGTCAGGGGTGTTCATATTATTTTAATCATTCACAATATTAGTATTAGACTTAAGGTAATGCAACACCATATTGAGCAAATACTTCCCAACAGAAAAGGGCAGCTTGAATAATTTTGCATATCTGACTATTCATTTCTTCAAAGAAAGAGTATGTATTTTAAGATGGCAGCAGTCCAGAAAATATGCTTGTTTTCTATTAAGAACATTCATACCACTTCAATAATAATAACAATAATAATGCATTCAACTACCCAGTTTGGTCTAAGCTGAATTTATAGTAAGTTGTACTAAAATTAAATGTTCTAATTATTTAATTTCCAGTTATTTACTTACATGTAAATAAATAGAAATGTTTAATATAGTACAAAAAGCCCTATGCCTCTCTAGAAGAGTAAAGACAGAAAAAAAGATTTAAATAGGAGTACCTTGTGGAATTTACCTCTACCACCAGTGAGCAAACCCCTAGATGCTCTCTCCTGTTGTTTATATATTAAATCCAGTAATTTTTTATGGAATTTCCTTGAATGCTAAGGAATCTTCAGCAACACATTTACTATTATGTGAAAGTACAGATGCTACTACAAGCAGTCTATACATGTCAGCCTTCTGAATGAGAAGATAAATACCTAAGATGCCTTTATTTTAAAATGGTTTTATGCACCAGCCATATAGAGTTTATATACATATAATAAATCCATTAAGAGAAAACAAGAACATGTAAAAAATGAGGCTGGAGATGACATTATGGTACTGCTTTTACCAAAAGCCATGTACTGAACATTGATATGTGAAGTGCATGCCCAAGTGGCACCATGAGGACCTCCACTCCTCCAACAGCACATCTGTTCACCAAAACTTTGATGGAAAAGTGCTCAAGTTCTGTGTAGGTCTTTGGGTAGTGGTGCTGAAAGAAACTATGAGTAAACTTGAGGACCTGAAATGCAGCTTCCACTAAGACACAAAATTGCTTTATAAACTCGTAAAACAAACAGATTTTTTATTGAAATCCACAAGTACATTTTCTGCCTATTAACAGTAGATCCTCCTTTCTAATCTTCCAAGCTTCTGCTCCCGGAAAACACAATTAACATTACTCACCACTAAAAACACAAGGCAAAACGTTTTCTATTCCCCTCCTTTTGGTAAGGCCACCTTAAGGCTATGCCATTCCACAAAGCATTCTGTCCTCAGCAGAGGTGAAATGACTTGGCTGCTCGTGGCTGTGAGCAGAGCACTCTGCACCTTCCCCTTGGCTGCAGCTGCTCACATGGCAAGCAGGCTCTAATTAAAAACACTGGCCTGACGCCACTCACAAATCTCATTACTGTCAATTTATCAATTTTGTTTTAATCACTCATACACAGACACACATGAGTCCTAGTCAGAAATTTTCCTAAGCTTCAGAACAAGAGAGGCGTGGAAAATAACTACAGGTCTGAGAACAGTTCTCAGTATTTGACCGTATTTGACTTCATTGGTTGTTCATATACTCCTTCACATTCTCATAAAAAAAAAATTAGTTTCCTCACTTTGTTTTCAAAAAACAGGAAAGGAAATAGAATATATTTTCCCTGAGTCCCTATTCATTGTTTTATTTAAGTGTAGGACATTTCCCCTACTACTTATACGTGAAATGGACAATCCCACATAAACAAACATCTCTCCCTGTGTGCTGTTGTCATAACACCAATTATATCATATACATTCCTGGTTTGAAAGGCCTACCTTCATGATGTTCCAGAGCCATATTTCATCATTTTTGTGGATAAATCTGGGTAAATCCACCATTTTTTCCTAAAGAACAGTGAACCAACAAAGAAATTCTGACATCCACAATTAAATTTGCATATTGAAATTCCTTTTTCAATAAATATTTACCATCACCTTCAGGGTCAGGTAACTCACAGTACTGGCTTTTGTTAATAATCAGGATACCAAAAGATTTAGCTCCTTCAATGAGAACTTGAGACCAACAACAGAACAACATAACTCTGCATACCTGACTGAAAACTCAAGTCATTATTAGCTTCCCAGGTATACACATTTTCTCTTTTGAGATTTTCCTTGCTACCAAGTCTCAGCTGTGAGAGTCCAACACAGCTGGCTGCATCTATGTCAGCATTACAAAATATTTGTGCTCATAAAATATTTTTTTTTCTTCACATAAAATGTCCTTCTACCCACAACAATTTAGTGCTGATGCTAAGGCTGACACAGTTACCCAAGAGACAGCACTGTATGACTGAAATATACGTGTATGTATATAGAAAGAAGATATAAACTAGTAAATTACCTCCCCTTAAAAGCACCTCTAGCTTTCAAGATACTTAAGAATATTTTTTTTGTTGCCCTACTCTCAGTTTTTGGTCAATCTGCCTATCACTAACAGAAAAATACTCTTAGTTCCTCTGTTTACACAATTTATTGGACTTAAAATACACCTTGGTTGCTACTTCAGTTACTTCATTATTTACCTTACAATTTTATGAAGAGGCACTCAGGTGAAAAGCTAAGGAAGGTTATCACCACCAAATGAGATTATATAACAGAGCACACAAATAAAATGTGTCAAGATCTCAGCATAATTCTGAAATGCCATTTTGTTTGCTTGGAAAGAGCAAGGTCACAAAATAACCTCAAAACACTAACAACTACCAACAACAAAATGACTCATTCCAAACTATCCAAATACACAAAACCCACAACAATAACTTGGACATTGACAATGGGAATCTTTCCTACGAAAGGCAAATTTTTGAAGGCAAATTCCAGGCCAGGACACCAAGCCAAGTGGCCGCTATGCACACAGCACATTTAACAGCAACAGAAATTCTACACTGACAACAGCAGCAAGTGACCAGACTTGCTAGACACAGCAAATTATCATTATATTCATTAGGGAAAGCTGTCCCATAATGAGACAGAATATTACAGCTGCTTAGGATTGTGAAATAAAACTCTTCCAGTTATTTAGGAAAATTATGCCCCAACCAAAACCAGTGCTATTTGAAAATGAGGAAACAGGTTCCCAGATATTTTAAGTACAACCATAGATTTCCCTGTCTTGAATTTCTAAAGGTTTTTTCTTTCCACCTTTGAATGAAAACTAAATTGGCCATTGACCATCATTTCCAAAGCAATTTATGTTCAAGCATTGTTTGGCAAAAGTATTTGATGTCTAGTATTAACATGATAACACTGCTACCTAAGTGTCAGTAGTTTCTGATAATATTTTTAATGGCCCTTCTATTTTTGTAAATGCAAACAAAACCTTTATCATGTACCCTCAGGAGTATTCTTCACATAAATTTATATTTTCCAATAAAATCTTATGGACAGTACACATGATTCCCCCAAAATTCAGTGTCCTGAACATTACAGATGATCCCTGCTAATGAAGTTACTCTGTAAGTTCAACAACAAAAAATCTGACAACAACACTGACTGCAGTGAGCAAAAATCAGCTTGAGTGCTCCTCTGGTTTAAACTGAGATAATTGACAGGCAATAGGAAAATAAAAAGTGTTCCTTTCTAGCTGAAAAATAACAAAATTCACATTTATGCAAATTGAAAAGAAAAAAACAAAGATTTCTGCTCTCCACAGATACTATCAGTACTCATAAGTGGCTTTGTATCGAATACCTGGATACCTGGAGAGTATTTCATCACAAGCAAGGAATTATCAGTTTCACAGCATGTGGTTATTTCTTTGCTAACTTTAACTCTTCAAACACAACACCAGTGGGGCAGCTTCTTCATGTCTAAGCTGCTGGCTCTATCCTTCTTAAATATTATTCCAGTAAAACTACTTAGAACAGCACACAATGCATTAGGGATAGACAAAAAAATGCGATTTTTAAAGTTTTCTTGGGTGACTTATTTGCTTTTACAGATTAGGCATTTAATACTTCCATAATCCTTTGAATTACTGTGTATTTTTTAAAAAAATCTCTCCTAATTTATTACTATTAGACAGAGAATACATAAAAGGAGTACAACCATTTCCAGAAATGCTCTAGGACTCCATGAGGGAGCTTTTAAGTTCAAACTTCTGAAACAAACAAACAAAATGTATCAAGGAAGGGGCTGATTTATTTACTCCACTAGGTAGCTTAGCCAGCTGGAAAGGACTTTGGGGACACTCCACGGGCACCCTTAAACTATTAACCATCAGAAGATAACTCTCCCATGAAGGAAGGAATACAAGAGACAATTTTGCCCTCCACTGGCTAGAACTATCACTGAAAAACATTCCTGCCTTGCTGTGTCAGTGCTGCCTGCTCCACACAGCATGGAAAAAACCTCTGGAGCAAAGGCACCAACCCCATTGCAAGTGCAGTAATTAGTAAGGGATAACATGGACAGGAAAGGGGGAAAGGGTGGGAATCAGCAATGCAATGAAATAATTCTTCAAAATATAAAGATTTCCATGGAGGGAAACAGAAAAAAAATCACAGAGTAACAAATTTAGCCTTGAGAATTGCTAGAGCAATGAACACCCATGTGGGAAAGCAGAACCTTGACACTCGTTCCCAGCAAAAATGTTCTGCATGCTGCCCTTCAGATAAGGGAAAGCTTTTCTTTCCCAAACATATTCATTTGATGCTGCTGCTTCCTGGGGAGCAGAGAGATGAAAAACTCATGGAATCTGAAGCAAAGTGTGCCTCAGAATGAAGGAGAAAGGGCAGAAAGTAGGTGAATACTCAAGAAAACAAGGATACCAGAGAACTATCCCTTAAAGCAATTCTTATTCTGTATGCAAAGAAGCATTGAAATTACACTGGGAGAATAAGGGAGGAAAGCTGCTATATTCCAATTTTCAACACTATTCAAATTTAAATGTATTCAACATTTATTAACCACAGGCTTACATGAAAGAAGGCACTTCACAGGATCCCACAGAGACAACACCAAGGTAAAAATTAGAGGTTTTAAATTTTAAGTGGTTTACCAATTACTGTTTTAAGAAACATTAACCCACTTACTTTTTCTATTATATATTTTTTTTTTTTCTCTTTCCCATCCCCCAGTCATTTCCCACCTCTCAGCAGAAGTTCCTAACATCCCATTTAGAGTGTGGCCACACAAACCATTGATTCAGCAGTGGGTGTGAGTGAGGGAAGTGAGAGCCTTCAGTGGAAGAGGGAGGAAAGGATCAATCAGCTCGCAAGATCAGCTGTCAGCAGAACTCAAAGGATTTCAGTGTGGAAACGGCTGTAGATGACTCCTGTCCTTCCTTCTGCACTGCAGCCATCTGCCCTCAAACTTCATCCTGCCAAAGGTTTCTGGCATCCCCATTGTTCCAGACACAACACTAAGTATTTGACCACACTCTGGTTGAGGGGAAAAAGAAATTCCTCCTGGTGAAGGAGCTGAAACAGCATTATTATCTGGTGCTTGTCTCTTATCTTTGTTACTGAGTTTGCTTACATGACAAAATTAAAAGCCTTCATAAAAATCATGGCCTTTTTCCTTTTTTTTTTTTTTCCTCTCCGACTCAACTGCAATCAACATTATTAGAGAACATCTCCATCCTGGGGGGGAGAAAAAAATGTAAAAAAGCATTGCATGCAACTTTATTGAGCATTTATATGATTAAAAGATGAGAGGATCAAAAGATAAATTAAATAAAATGGTTTCTTAACTTGAGAGTTGAAAACATCCCAATACATGGTCAAGTTACAGAGTACACTATCTATGAAGTCAACTTTGCTTCATAGGTGGGGATGATTGCCATGAAAGAATCAGAAAGAGCAAATGGGTGCAAAGGCTGTTCCCCATTCCATTTGTTTCTTCCATCTTCAATTTGTTTCTTTCCATGTATTGCCAAGGAGGCAATACAGAGAAAAATCAAACTGAAGATGGCATGACTGACATGGTCAAAAGTGAAAAGGGCAAGAGCTACGCAGGGATGCAGTTTGCCATATCCAAAGCCACAAGGAACAAACTAATACCTAAGAGCAAAACTTCAGTAGTTAAATTTATGATATAATCTAGAAACAGACATAAGTTACTACAGTTAGTGACATAATTAAGACTTAGAGCTTCAGGCAGTGAACTTAAGCCTTTCAAAAACTCCATTCATTCATTCATTCACTGACCAGATGTCTCATGCTACCATAACTTTAATAACTCAGAGTTCCTCTGCAAACTTACAGGAATCAATTAAGTTGAGAAGTTAGTGCCCAAACCAACCTTCACCATGGCACAAGCATTCACTGCGCTCACTTAGCCTGTGACAAAAGGCGTTCCTAAGAGCGAGAAGCAACACTGCGGGGAGACAAACCCGTTCTCCGGAGGGAGACAAGGTCCTTGAGCAGAGATAAACCCGAAAGCCCCCAAGCCCCCAAGCCCAGCGCGCCCCGGCGGAGCCGCACCCGCTCCGAGCGGGGCGCACGGAGCCAAACCCGCCCTCCGCAAGGCCCTCTCGGATCTGCAACCTACAGGCACGATAGGATGCCCCAACACGCATAAACCCCGCACAAACTGTGCCTAATGAGCACTGATCCCCCCCATCTCCTCGGCCATCTCCCCCGAGCACGCCGGCGCTTCACTTCACACACGTGCGGAAACTTTATTCACAAAACCCATCCCCAGGAGCCCTCCCTTGCCTCCCTCACCGCCGCGGTCCCCCCGGTGGCGGCTGCGCGGGGTTAACCCGGCCCGGGTCTGGCACGGCGGGGATGCGCCAGGGCCCGCCCGGCCCAGGGTGCGCGGTACCCGCGGGCAGCCGCACCGAGCGGCACCGCAGCCACCTCCCACAGGGTCCCAGCCTGCCGCAGCTCAACACCAGCCCTGGCTACATCAATGGACCCTCGGTGGGAGCCCTGGGACCAGGCAGGAGCCGGCGCCGCGCATCCCCCCGCGCCCGGCCCCGGGCAGCCCCCACGGCCCCGGGCAGCTCCCGGGGCAGACGCGGGCCGGGCGCCCGCAGGGTGGAAGCCGAGCTTCGTTCCCGAGCAAAGGAGGGGGCCGGGAGGCGCGGAGGGGCCAAACTGGGGGAACGACGGAGGGAAAGAGGAGAGCGAGGGGGGAAAGAGGAGAGAGAGGGGAGAAAGAGGGAGAGCGGCTGCGGGAGCGCTCCCACGGCCGCGTGTGTGACCCGCCTGCGTGAGGTGGTTACCTGAGGTGACACATATGAATCCAAAGAGGTAAAAGTGAGCAAACTCCGCGATCATTGTCCTCGGGTGGCGCCTGCAAGCAGTCTCATGCCAGAAGAGCGGGGGGAAGAAACGAAGAGCCCCCAGTTGTAATTCCACAGAAGCTTAAGGCAAGCGAGGTTCTTTAATCCCGCCGGAGTCCGGGGCGAGCCCCCTCCGGGCACGGCGCTGTCAGCTCCGCGGGGCTCCAACTCCGGCCGGCCTCCCCTCTCCCGGCCCGGGCTTTCCTCAGCAGCGCCTTGACACTTCCCAGGACTATCCAAAGCGATAGGAGACAACAAAAGATCCTCGAGTTCCCGCAGCGGAGCTCCGCCGCCTCCCGAGCACAAGTTGCTGCCCCGGCCCCAGACTCCGGGACCAGCCGGTAACGGAGCGCAGGCGGGACGGGCAGGACCGGCCACCGCCGCCCTCCGTGAAGGAGAAGGGCGGGCAGGGAGCTCCGCGAAGTGTCCCCGCCGAGTCAGTGCGCGCCCGGCGAGCGGCGGGCAGAGCGCGGCGGCGGAGCGGCGGCAGCGCCCGCTCCCATGGCGGGGGAAGGAGGCGGGCGCGTCGGGGGCCGCGGCGGAGCCCGGCCGCGGTCAGGCGGGGCGGCGGGCAGGGGAGCCCCGGCGGCTGCCCCGAGCCCAGCCCAGCATCGCCGCCGCCCCCGCCCCTGCACGCGGGAATCCCACACTGGCGCCCGCCCCAGCGCCGGAGGAGGGCACAAGAGGGGCGATGGAAGGAAAGAAGAAAGAAAAGGCAGGGAGAGAGAGGAGGGCGAGCAAAACTTCCCCGGGCCAACGCCCCCGAGCCACCCACCCCAACCGCCCGCCCTCGGTGCGGCGGCTGCGGGAGGAGGAGAGGGAGGAGGAGAGGCGGCTCCTCGCCTTGCCCCGCCGCCGGGGCAGGGGTGCCCGAGTCAGGCGGGGCCGCGCCTGAACTTTCTGCTGTCACGTCGAGCCGCTCGCCTCCGCCGCGGGTTTCCCCTTCCCCCTCCCGGCCGCCTCCGCCTTCTGCCCGCGCTGCTGCTGCTGCTGCAGGTCTGGTGCCGCCTCGGGACACCTTAAAGGAGCCGCACCCACACGGCCCCCGCACGCCCCGAGCGGCGCGGCCCGGCCCGGCGCTCCCTCCCCGCCCGCCCCGCCCTGCGCGCAGCCGGCGCCGCCTCCCGGCCCTTCCCCGCCGAAGGTAACGCGCGGGGCGGCTCCCGGAGCCCATCCCCAGACGGGAGCGCTGGGAGGGGATGCGGGTAGCCCCGGGCGCAGATAAGTTCCGATTCCCCTCGCCCACCCCCGCTGAAAACAAGCAAAGACACAAAACCCCCGCGCGGGTCTCCCCCGGCGTTCCCGAGGCTGCGCTTCGCCGGGTGGTTCCCAACGCCGAGGCCTGGCCGTGCTCCAGGGTGGACCAAATCTCTAGGAGAAGCATCCTCAAATCGCCACTCCAGCGGTTGAGTGCACCGACAAATGCTACAGGAGCAACTCCGCATGGCCATGTCACACTATGAGATGTAGTGGTGGGGAAATAATGGGAACACTGCAGGGAAAAAAGGGAAGGTGGACTTGGAATAAGTTACACTACCACCTCACAGAAAAGCTCCCCACAGAAAAGCTCCAGCTCAATCTACTCCTAGATTTGATTCATTGAGGATTGAATGAGGCAGAAGAAGAAATTTCATTTCCAACCAGCATATTAAATATATTGACCACACTGCAAGCAAATCTGCAGTGAGATAATCAAAATATATAGAAAGACTCTCGATGTACTTCCTGTACATCACAGGATTTATACAGACCCCACGCTGTTATCAGCCAAACAGGTTCGGGTGCTGGCAGCCACCACCATCAGTCAGACCACGAGGAATGTCACTGAGTTTGCCCCGTGTTGCATCCCTCAGGGGAAACTGACCAAAAGTCCAACAACAGAAAGGTCCTGTGCATTGCACTGAGTCTGTTCCAGTCCACTTTTATGAGTTTGAGATACATAAAGACAGATTTTCAAAAATGTAAATCAAAACTTGTTTACATTGGGAAAGGAGGCTCCTGGTTATATGTATATTGTGTATCTATATCAGCAGCAACCAAACCAGTAAGATTTTCTTCTAAAACTGATGAGAATTAATGTACATCCAAAAGTTAGAAAAACAATTTAGTGTTTTACACCAATTAATTTTCACAGAGAAAAATGAATTAGTGTCCTACTTCAAACACATTTAGAAAGCAATCATAACTGTGAAATCAGTAGCAGTGAATAATTTTGCATATGAGCACATTTCTTCAAGCTGTACCTAGCCAACCATTTCTCTTCCTGTTGTGACCTCATGCATCATCCTGCACTTCATGAAAGAAAAATGCATTAGCACCTCCACAGTTAAAACCACACAGCAGAAACAATGAAGAGCCCTCAGATAATCCTTGAATCCTAGTGAGAAGTTTGAGATTTCGATAAATTAGATTTGAGGTTGTTCTTTTGTAATTGATTAAATAAACAGGAGTCACATGCAGGGCTGAAAATGGGCCTCAAGAGTACATTTATTTCACCTCTGTTCCCAGATAGGGTCAAATATAAGTAAGACCCTAACTAGCAGGTATTTTGTAATCCCTCTTCTATCCATTTCTCATTACTGGAATTTCATACTGTATTTGATTAACCTTCCTAGTTACTATATAGTTAGATTTCTCCTTTTTTTTTAAGCCTAGACTAAAAACTCTTCTGGAAGAAAACACACAACTATCACCACCAATTATATTTTGAAGACCTTTTTTTTATTCCTTCTGTAGTATCAATACTTGGCAGACTCACATTTTTATTGTACCAAATTTTGTACATATTTTAAGTGATTGCATCTGTTTAAAAAGCAAATATAACATTTACTGGTAGGCCACTCTAAAGGGAATAAATAGGTTCACCTATTCTATGAATGTACCTTCACACATATATTTTACGTGTACATCTATTTATTTACTTGTAAAGTGTCATTCTTATATATTCCTCTGATTATATGGAATGTATTTCCTCTAATCTTTAAATAGAAAACATAATTTTAATGCTTTTCTATGGCATTTGTAATTGCTAACAAGGTAAATTAATCCATTTACTTTGTAACTGACATTTTACTTTGTAACTGACAAGAAACATACAGAATATGTACAGAAGGTAAATAAAGCATTTTCCTAATTCCCAGAGAGTTTTCTCAACCCAAGATGAATCTGTTTCCTGTTCATCAGTGCAATAGTAGGTTTCTAGATTCACTCACACTTTTGCTTACGTAATTTAAAAAAAAAAGGGCCAGTAAAAATTTATGTCATATCAAAGTCTTGTTGTTTGCTGGCTGCTAATTTGAAATTCACAGTCAGAGAAATTCACCATACAACAGTGGATTAAATCTCCGAAGCTTGAATGACCTTACCATGTGATCATGAGATGAGCCTACGTAAAACTGTTTAAAGCTTTTGTGCCACGATTACCCCATCTTTAATGAGCTTCTAAGACTGTTTCAATCACTATAAAGAATTTTTTATCCTTTGAGAAGAACAGAGTCATTCTGCTTTAGGTACCTATAGTGAAAGTACAGTAGAGCTTCAAAGGCTTGTTCAATTTGTACTGTCTCAGATACTTCATAACATAATGTTTAGCTGTCAGTGCTTTCTTACTTCAGAAAAATTGCTAGGAGTGAATGTATACTGCTCTAATTATCTTTCTTAAAATTCATTTAGAATGTAATAATATATAACAGCTGCACGGCTGAGTGAATCTCTTCAAATTGTAAGCCTCCAGAATTTCATCAGAATGTCTTGTAAGTAATTGACATCATCTTTAATTCTGCAGATGTTCTTACAAAATGTGTGCTATTAAAGCACCCTTATTGTCCTTGATACTGAGACATGGAGACATCCGTGTGAGACACACACGTATGTGTGTGTCTGTCAGAAAATGTTTCTAGGGACAGAAACACGGCTCTAACCTCTTCAGATGTGGGGAGCAGTACATCGATGAGGATTATAAAGCAGATGTACTTGCTGTGTTTATTCTGTAATATTTTAGGACTTACACAAACATGTAATTTCTGGGAGAGCAGAACTACTTTGAAACACAAAATTACACGCGCTGCCTGAGTTTGAGGCACAGGACTTGCATGAAACCTCCAACAAAAAAGGTTCTCCAGAACTGATAGTTGTGCTTCAGCAGATGGCACTCTTCCCTCGAAGTGACTAAAATCAGTTCTGCCTCTGGTACTAGAGATGATGTGCTTTGAGAGATTATTCAAGAAGAACTTCTGTAAGCACTGCAGTTCCCAGGCACTCCTCTCCAAGAGCAGAGACACGCACAGGACACTTTGGATGTGCTGTGGGGGCAAACACGGTGCCTCTCCACAAACCTCTTTGAACTTGAGGTGACTCTCCCCCTTCCTGATGTCCAAAGTGCCGTGTAGCCTGGCGGTTATCAGCGGGGCTGGCTGCCACGAGTCCCGCTGTGCACGGTCACACACGCTCGTGTCTGCAGAGCCTCACTGGGTTTGTCACCCCGGGGCTGGCAGCCAGGATTGCTGAATCGCTGCCTTCATCCTGCAGGCTGCAGCTAAGCTCCCACTGACATCACCGGCATTATAGAGACACAACTCAGTTCCAAAAAGTCCGTCTTCCACATTCTTTAGGACACCGTGGAAGTGATGCATTGCATTATTTAGTGAACTGCCTTAAAAAAAATAGTATAAATATTTTTTTCTAAGTGTAAGTTGAAATTAAGTGGAAAAATACAAGGAATTATATATACGAGGAATTATATATACACCTCTCTTTGTGTATTTGTCTCTAAGTATATTATGGACCTTAACCATGCCAGGAATCCTAGCTGAAGTCAATAAACCTACCTGATCAGTACATTATTAGTACATATATAAACATATCTGAACAGTACATTATTTCAGTGATATTTTAATTTAAAAAAAAAAGGATTTTTCCATTTTAAATCTAAACAAGCACAGATATGTCAGAAGGAGCACTGTAAAGGACAACGGAATATAAAAAGTGCATGAATAGCAAAAGCTTGAAAACCTACAGTTGCCATATAATTAATTGAGAAAATTATTATGAACAAACAAGAAATGTTATGATTTCCATGCCCATATAAGTAAATTTCTGTCTCTTTCTTGACCTGTCTGGTTACTGTTTAAACATGCTGTTCAAAGACATTGTTTTCTTGTATTTGATTGCTTGGGCCTTACCATGATTTTGCTTTTATTTACATTAATTTTATGATGTAATCCTTATTTTCTTTGATGTTACTCTTAATTACACTACTAGTGAATTCAGACTTCCAGTGTCTTTCACTACATACAACATTTAGAATAGCACTCGAGTCATTACAGAGCAAGGAATAATAGCAATAAAATATAATATTTTAAAATATAATATTTTATTTGCTATGATGAATTCAAAGATAGAGACCATAAGGAAGCTCAAGCCTCATTATGCTAGGTGTGTAAAAACACCATGATAAAAGATTCTTTCTTCAAAGGATTCATGAAGCATCACTATCAACGTAAAGAACTTAAAGAAAAAAATCACCACTGGCATAAACATGCAAAATCCCATTGAATTTTATCCTTTAATATTCCTTTGTATTAGGGGTGAATGGGTCTTTTCATTTCTGTTCAAAGATGCTATAGCACATCCCCACTGGAAAAAAAAAAAAAAAATCACTGAAGCTATATTCCTTCTGCTGCCCCAGTAGAAAATGCTAAAGGCATATTTTCTATTCAGTCTACTCAGCAGACTAGCTCAAACGCTTTTAAAAATTATTTTAATTATAGGAAATATTGCCTAGAACTCCTGCTTTGTGGTTTTGTTCTTGTTAGTGACAAAATGCTAATCTGCTTAATATGTAATTTATATACAAACAACACAGTATTTATTACAAAACCTGTGTTATCTCTGATATTGCCAAACAAAGAGAGACCTGTCCCTGAAATCTCAGTATTTGCTTTAAATGTTTAACAAATGAACCATTCAGGAGTCACTATCTCCTTGCCTCAATACGAGGAGTATGAGGGTGTCACCTAGTGGATTGTTCTGGCTGCCTGGAAGAGAGCTCACCAGCCAAATCACCCAAAAGGCATTGAATGAACTAACAAAATGAAAGAGAAAGGCTTCTTTTTTTTTTTCTTTATTTAATTACTCCGGGAATTGTGAGAGCTTCAACAGAGCATTATTGTTCTGTAATATCTGCCTTTGGGTTCCCATTCATGCCACAGAATCTGTTGGCACTGAAAAGGGCTGTAAGAATGATGCATCCAAAATTTTGAAGAGAAAATTACCTTTGCTCCTGGATCAGAGGAAAGGTTTAATATTACCAGAGACAACCATTTTAAATGAGTTGCACAAAACTTTTGTTTGAGATTACAAATAATAAGTGGAAGAAAGTGCCTGTATATTTCATCAATTAAATTTTTAGAGAAGGAACTCTTGCATGGTTTTCAGCAGGCCATCAAAAAAAGGGGGGTTTGCATGTATTAATTTGAGATTGCTGTATGCATTTATAATTCATGAATAGTTAAGGTTAACCTTAGCAATCTGGAGATGAAAAGGATTACATAAACTATCCATCTTATTTCTTTGATTGAATTACTGCACATATTTAAAGCAGACGCCACTTAAGAACGGAATACCTGCAGTGAATTAACTCAGTCAAATGCAAAGCAGATACCCAGCCAGCTCACCCAGTACCATTGCAATTGCATGTTGAAATTTAAAATAACCAGCGCACAATTTATAATTGCATGATGAAAGCCTATCTGATCCCATATATTTAACCTCTTTTAATTAAAAAAATGCTTACTATAGTTTTAATATTGCATTCTGCCCTTGAGTGGAGGAAGGGAAGAAAGCAAGGATGGAACTACAGATGATAAAGACATCCTATTTTTGTGCCTAGAGCCTGCATTTGAATTACACCCCCTGAAATTCTTGAATGTGTGCTGTGTGACCAGCATGGGAAGAGGAGCAAGTCTTTGCCCCATGATGGTGTGCTTATTTTTTTGTGCCAGAAGTACATCCTACCCACCAGCAGACACAGTATGGTACTGGAAGCAGCAGTAAAAATCATGCATTAGCAGTACTCTTTGCTGGCCTTGCTGCTGCTGCCCTGCCATGATATGTCTGTTTTAATGAACAAGTGGATCTGCCTTCCTCTGTGTAGGAGGGCTAGCACATTCTTAGCCTTTTTCTGCATATACAAAATACACACATTGAATCTAAAATTCCTTGAAAAATACCCCTGGTGAAAAGGTATGAGTACCCCAGCAATCCTTATCCATATTAAAAGCTCAGAATCACACTTCACTGATATTCACAAGAGAACTGTGAAAGCGTATATTACTTAATTTAATTAGAAAAACAAAATGTATAAAGGTGTTTCAATTGTTGGACTACAAACTACCTCTACTTCTTGAGGTAGGAAGTGAAGAAAGGGAAAAAAAGGTTAGATAAATTCCTTACCCTCAAAACCAAGAACAGAGTTCTGTTGATCAGAAGCATCTTATTCTGCTAGATACTAAATGTTTTCTGGCCCTTAGAAGCATTTCTCCACTCTTTGGGACACAGAATTATTTAGGATTTTTCTTTTTTAATGTATTTTGTCTTGTCAAGACTGTTGGTCCAGATCCTAATGGATCCTGCTGTGAAGTGCCCAGGTGATGTCCATTGAGGAGTTCAGTAGGAGACACTGACTAAGTACTAAACCTACAGGGCAAGTAAGGATTATTGCTGAGGGAGGGAATACTGTCAGTGAGCCTTGTATACCCATTCATACAGCAGGATATTTCATTTTGAAACAGTTCCTTCCAGGAGCAGTACCAGGCTCCCATACCTCATACATCTGCTTTTGTACAGAAGGTCAGGCTGCCTTCAGGATGGGGGGGAAAAAAAGAAAAACAAACTAGAGGGAAGGCCTTGGGGCCCAGCTAAATATTTCATTAAAAAGAAAACTGGTCTTGCATGTGTTCTCTTTAAAACCTCCCAAAGGACAAATCTGTCAGGGAGCGTCTACACAGTTAGGAGCATCCAGTAACACAACCATTCCTCCCACTCTGCGCCACGGCCTGACACGAGCCAGCTCCGGCGCAGAAGCTGAGTAAATATTCTGTGCTGGTGCCAAGGCTGAGCTAACACAGGTTGTGTCTCAACAGGCCTTATTAGCTCGGGCTCATTACTGTAATAAGCGGGCTCCGTGGCAGCAGAGCTGCTGCTGGCGCTGCAGACATGCCGGCAGCGCGCTCTCCTCTTCTGCCCGCGGATTCGCGCATTGCTCCTCTCTAAAAGCTCTCCTGGCATACAAGGCCACGTCAAAAACAGTGGGTTAGTGGAAGGTTGTGAAGAGCTGGCAGGGCAGGGGATCACCCCTGCTGCACTGTAATGGCATTTTTCCCAAGTACAAAGCACGACCTTAGGCAAGGATCATGCAGGTATACAACTTCCACTTTCCTCTTCTGTCACCTCTTAACAGAGAAAATTACACACTGAGCACCTTAAAAGTGCAGCAATCTGCTTTCAAATTGTTAAAAATTCTTTCATATGAATGAACAAGTTCTGTACCATCCTAGTTGTTACTCGGTAAACACAATTTAGCTGTTACCCTCAGCTGCACTGCTGGACAAACAACCTACTGTTTAGCTGGAGTGCACAGTCAGAGCTCCATGGGCTCACAAAACCCACTTCAAAGAACACAACAAGAACAGAAAAATTGCTTTTTAAATCTTACTGCTGTACGGGCACAGGACCAGCATGGCAGTTCAGATAGCAATATCAGACTAAATAAATATTAAGACTGAAGAAAGTCTCAGGCAAAGTTCCTACACACCACAATAGGAGAGGATACTATCTGAGATCTACACCTTCCACTGTAGCTGTAGTTCTTAGGTGAGTAAGAGAGCAGCAGTGAGACACAAACATTATGTGTCAAAACCATAATTTGAAATTTACACCTACGCACAAAGATGAAGAAAATTATTCCAAATCGTTTTGTATTATTTATTTATTAAATTATTTCAGATTTTGTTTCAACTGACATTTTGAGGTGTTGCTTCATAATGATGGAGCTGAGAAACCGTCTGTTTTTGTGTGTTCAAAAGAGATAGTCTCACATGGAGGTAATAACCTTAGGCCAGGGGAGATTTCATTGGCACTCAGAGGGTTTTTAATATTGAAATTTTGCATATTGCCATGGAAAGTTTCTACTAACCAAGAGGGAACTCTTTTTAAGTGGTAGAATAAGCTATTTGCCTGAGTAGAAGTTGGAGAGATTTTATTCAGGCATATTCAGTTGGTTCTCATTATGAACAACTTTATATTTCATTGTAAAATTTTATATTTGCTTCCCAACTTTTAAGAAAATATACATACTTACTTTTTGACACATATTTTGGTATGCAATATTACTTGTGCTGCAAGATTTGCATTTTGATTTATTGAAGAAAAGCAGGTTTAAAATCCTGACTTATTATAATGGGGAAATCCTCACAATCAATTCAATGTGATGATAAATACATGTCTTTCAGTAAAGTACTTATCTAACCTCCAGTGTACTTTGTTCTTATCTGGATGGATTCCAAAATATACAGTTTCAAGTGAATTATGCTATAATGCCCTCTGCTGGTCCTGAGCTAGTAAAAGCACTCTAAATTTCCTTTGTAGTTCACCTGAAAAGGTACAAAAATGGCATGAAGACCTTGGGCTCAAATCTTAAGAAACTTCTACCAGCACCCTAGGCTGATTATAGACTCTCATAAGACATTTTTAAAATAAAACTGGCCAACTTGATCTTAAAAAATACCAAATTTGACACAAACTTTTTACAAAGTTGACAAGACCCTCAAGGTTTCTCAAGAAAAAATATTTGCTAAATTCTCAAAATTCTGTGAAAAATTCCATAGCTTTAAGGAATAAACTATTACAGATCATCAAATGAAATTTATTTAACTTCAAGAACTTGATACTGCATTAGAAAGTCAAGATTGAAAATCTTACCAGAGTAGTAATGTCAGATTTTAGAATTTCAAAGCCCTTTTCTTACATTGTACCAATCCAGCACATGGCAATATCCAGAGGCTGAAGCCACTCTTCAAGTAAGGAGCTGAATATATGTACTAGGACTTACATTGTAACTTTGGTTGATATTTTAAATGTCTTAAAAATAGGGGATGACAACTCAGACAGTTAAGTACAGCTGTACCAGAGGATCCTGCTTCAATGCTTTTGTGGCATGAATATGCGGAAAAAAAGGAAATACTGAAAAATCAACTTAAGTTTTTCCCTGCTCGACTTATTACTGCCTGACAGAAGGCTTAGTGAGAAGCTACCCATTCCCAAGGAGTTAATTAGTACCTTCTGTGAATAAATACCAATCACACCAACATCTTATATGCAGCAAGATTAAACAAGTAATGTTTTTTAAAGTTCCATATCCTTTGAAGTATGCTTGGTTAAAATTGCCTTAATTAGATAGCATAATGCTAAAAATAAGGTTAGGGTATTCTTGTTTTTGTCTTCCTTTTCTCTCTGAACACAGAGTAAAAATTATAAACCTGGCCCAAATTTGGGATCATGGAAACATGAATGAGATTTTCAAAACTGCTTTGCAGAGGGGGATATTCAACTGCCACTGAAAGAACTCCCCTTGGTATTTTTGAAAATCCCACCCTTAACCCTTTATTAAGAATCCCTTGAAAGAGATTTTTGCTTGAAGCCCTAAATCTGCCCATCAGATATGCAGGGTGAATCAGCAATTAACAGGAGACATGAAGGATTTTCTTGATCACAGTTTGGACAAGCATTTCTCTGGAGAGCTGCTGCTGCTTTTGTTCAAAATCAGGCTGTCTCCTCCGTGTTTGAGCAGGCTGCATGCTTCACCATCAGAACCCAGAGAATTCTAGTGCCACAGAAACATGGCCATGAATGGCCCAAAAAGTTTGTGTTATAGATCAGGCAAAATCTTGTTGCTGTTTCACATCATTTCTGATGGCAAAAGCTGGCATCTGAAACAATACTCTGCTTTTGTGGGACACAAATGATGAACACATGCAATGTGGTAATAAACATGTTAAAGGCAAAGATTTGCTCTCAAATTGTGTTGATTTAGCCTGATCCTGAGAGGATTTCAGGTTCTTGGATCTGCCATGTCCTGAGCTGACAGTAGCTTGAGGTGACAGCCCACTGTCTGAGAGCAGGTGTGGGAGGCATGCCTGCCACTCTCCAGATATGTGGGGAAAGCTGGAGTCCATCTGTTTTCTTCCCCAACATTTATAATGATTTGCCATGTCTCTGATTAACTATGTTATTTAAGCCAAAGCGAAGAAAAGAGTAGAGACAAGTTTTAGGTAGCATAATGTAGTTCTTGTTGAAATCTGCTTTATTATCATAAAGACTGTACTGACTTTTACTTCATCTGTTTGGGTTTATGTTTGAAACTTAACTTACTAACTACAGGGAACGCTTACATCAATGATCAGATTTCCTACCAATGAAATAATGTGATGCCTAGCTAGCCTGTGAAAAATCTGCTTTGTTGCTACTCTGGAAGATATTGCCAAATGTAGTCTAGAAAAGTAACATTTATGACTTTTCTCTTATCACTACTCTTCTTTCTGTAAAGTACTGGTAACTCTAGTCATAATTATATGTAATCATTTCCTGCTCATGAGGTTTGTATTGTATGCAATGTTTAAAACTAGGCATGCTGAAGAAACAGCCTAATATTCTTTTATTACCCACTGGATTCAGGAGAAACTATTCATTTGACACTGAATTCTCACTTAAATGGCAGAGACACTGAGGTCCACTGTGAAAAACCCCTGTTACAAAGAGGAGAGGACATATTTCTAGAATCTTGCTGCACAAACATAGATTGGTGCAGAATTTTAACAATATAAATAAACTTCCTCATCAAATGCTCCCATGCTTGTCATGACACTACACAAAGCATAGGTCTAGTTCTGAATAGCAATAAAAGAAATCTGTCTTGGGGTGAACTTTGCTGTTCCAGGATGGCAGCTATTCCCATGGCACAGCAATATTCCCTGTTTCTCAGAAACAAAACACACCAGCAGCAACTAGGCAGAGGGGAGGACAGAAAGGCCTTGACCCCTTTACTGCCAGGTGACAGCCCCATAAGTCTGACTGAGATTCCATGGCCATAAACTGGATCCAGAAAACCCACAAGATCCAGAATCCTTATGTTCTGTCTGCTCATCCTTGCCATCTGAAACAGTGCCATGTCCAAATATCAGCACAACAGTTCTACCTCATGAGGCCTGAGGTCATGAGTTGTGGGGAAATGTCAAAGTCTTATTTCTGTCGTATCCTGGAAAACCAGGACCAATGTATTTGTACCCACAGGAAAAAAAAAACAAAAAACAAACAAACAAACAAAAAATAAAATATATTTTGGGGCACAATTATGCCTACCTGTTAACAAGTTTAGTAATAGATCTCTACTTTTGAAATCAAGCAGCAGGTTCTGGAAGTGATACTTACAAGCAGATTATTAGTACAAACAGCCTCTTATAACACAGTTCTGAAGAGTCAAGGGAATAAATGGAATTTTCATTTTTTGATCCCTGGAAATTAAGATAAGGTGCTTTTCTGGAAACCTTAAGTAAATAGCAGTGTGTCTTATGGATCCTAGCAGAGGGGTTAAATGGGTGAAATTTAAATGCCTTTTATTACAATTAATCAAGTGATCCTTTTTTTTAATCATAGATATCACAAGTTGAATGATACTAGACAATATATTATTTATGAGATGAACATAAGTATTTTAAAAAATTATATATTACAATTAATTTTAAAGGTTTCATTTATATCTGTAAGTATAACCACGCCACAGCTTGCAAGTGATTCTTTTCTAGTGTATTGACAAAAATGAACATAGATCCAAAACATGATAGCCCATACCCACAAAATGGGGTTGAATTATTCCTTTGTCACCCCTTCAGTTTGTGGTTTACAGACTACAACACAAGCTGTTTTTATTGATGTTCCTAATCATGAAATTTAGGGGAATTTTCATATCTTTCACTGAAGTAATGTCTTCAGTTGATTACAAGTAAGATTGGAAAACAAATATTTTAATGAAACATGCAACACAGAGTTCTACTAAATACAATTGCACATTGCTCAGCAAAGCTGCCAATAAAGTGAAACAAATACAACTCCTCAAATATTTCAATGAAATGAGTAATTAACAGGTTTCTAGTAGGGGGCTTCTTGGAGTACAAAGAATAAATCTCATAAAATAAAGGCAAGACACTAACAACCCAATTTCATGCAGAATTCCAACTCCTGAAAGGTCTGAAGCCTCAGGCACTTAGAATTTACTGTTCTCATTCACAGAAATGATTTGCAGACCTAAATGAATATTTTAGGGTTTTTTCTTGGAGTCAAATGATCCATCTGTTTACTAAAACAATTCACCACAAAGCCAAAGAGGTCATTTCAGGGTAAAACCTCCATCTCAGCGAAGGGTAAACCAAACAGGGTGTCAAGTTGAACTATGTGAAGTATAAAGTAACATGAGATAACATTTGATGATGGTCAGATTGTGTGATCTTTCTGCTCCAGCATTTTTAAGACTGAGATACAAAGAATTATTTTCTTGGAAGGTATTAAATTAACAGAGATTTATATTTCTATGGCATTATGCCAGTCTTACACTGCTGAGCAGTGTTGATAATGAACATTATTTGTAAAAATGAATATATTCTCCAGCTTACAGCCACACCACCACACAAGGGAGTGCTTTCAGCAGGCTATGAATGTGTAAGCTGAATCAAGGCAAGAGGTATAAGCCACACAACTTTTTCATCTTATTTCATGATATGGAAAAAGCTGAATGGAAGAATGAGAATGAGAGATACTATTTATTTTGAATTGTTAATTTGCAGTAAAATTGCCATATTTTGTGTGGGACTTAGTGGCAAGGGAAAACCAATAAAATAAATTTAGTAGAAATATGTTTGTCTGAACTGAAACTATACCATATCTCCTAATTTTAGCATTACCAAAAATTTCAGTGGTGTTAGACTTACAATATATCTTCTACTATCAAAAACTCCCTATTACTGGCTATATTCTCAAAATTAGAATCAATTTTTGCTTCCTAAAATAGAAAAGATAATAGAGTACTTGCCATAATTCTTCAAATGCAATCATCATTACCGAGAATTACCAGAATCTATAGAAAATAAAATCTGTTCTCAGTGAGCTGATTCCCTCCAGTTGTGGTGCTTCTTTTTGCTAATCCTTGCTCTGCAAACAGGCAGCTGTAAACACTGAATTAGACCTCAGTGTTCTGGGTTGGAAGAGACCCACAAGGATCATCAAGTCCAACTCTTCCATGAATAGCCCATATAAAGATCAAACCCACAACAGTGCAGAGTCTAGTAGAAGAAAATAAATTAAGCCCAAAAACCTGCTTTGAGAGCATTGTGTATAATTTTCCAACTTAAAACCTTATCTGATGGGTAGAAGTACAGCTCTGGGTTCCCATCAGAGTTTAGTGATGCACTTGCATCATCACACACAGTACAGCTTCTTGGACCCCACGGTCTGTCCTGGTTAACCCAGGTTTCCTTTCCATGAACATAAATATCAGTCATCTATCCTCCAGCAAAAAATTCCAGGATAATTAGTTTTTCCCATATACTTTTCAAAAGGGGTTGTTTTTTTTTCCTAAAGCCACAGTGGAAATTTTTAGACATTTTTGGTTTTGGTTTTGGGCTTTTTCTATTTTTTGGTGGGTTTTTGGTGGGTTTTTTGGTTTTTTTTTTTTTTTTTTTTTTTTTTTAGTTTTGTTTGTTTGTTTGTTTGTTTGCATTAAAGAATTCCATGTACCTTGTTTGGAGCAGTGTTTCAAAGGTCAGCTTTCTATAAGCAAGTTCTGTGCTGGTTCCATCTGCAGCCAACACAAGAAATAGGCTGCTCCAGAGGCTCTCTAATGGATGATCTTAGCATTTGTTTTAGAGCTGGTGAATCATCTTCTGCAAGTGCCTCTTTCTGCCTTCTTACTACCAGACTGGTTTAGATTTTTCATACATCTAAATTTAGGCAAGTTAAGTCCAATTTTTACATGCAATACTTGAGTGCAGGACTTTGCTTTGTTTGGAAAAGGTTTTTACAAAAGGTGTATTCAATATCTTGTTTTAGATTTATTTAACACAGGCCTTTGAGTTAGCACACTCTTGAAGAAGCAGTGGAACTTTTTTTTTTTAACTAAGAGTTCTGAACTTGAGCTGTTTGGCTGAATCATGGATCATCTGATTGGATCATCTGAAACAAGCACCTCAGCTTCCTTGATTATTTACCCTGAATATTCTACAACAGTTGTTTGCACACAATTAATTAGAAACTGGAGTAGCTGTAAGAAAGGGGTGGACTAATTATCTGCAGTTTCCTGTAACACCTTAACAATTCTCCTACTTATTATGCAAAAGACAAAGAATTTCTTTTCCTAGCCACAAATTTTGCAGTAGAAGAGGAAATTGCTCAAGCCTCACAGCAAAGAACTTCTATTGACAAGGAAAGGAAAGGAAAGGAAAGGGAAAGGAAAGGGAAAGGAAAGGAAAGGAAAGGAAAAGGAAAGGGAAAGGAAAGGGAAAGGAAAAGGAAAGGAAAGGAAAGGAAAGGAAAGGAAAGGAAAGGAAAGGAAAGGAAAGGAAAGGAAAGGAAAGGAAAGGAAAGGAAAGGAAAGGAAAGGAAAGGAAAGGAAAGGAAAGGAAAGGAAAGGAAAGGAAAGGAAAGGAAAGGAAAGGAAAGGAAAGGAAAGGAAAGGAGAGGGAAAGATAGTTGTGTCTTCTGGCTATGAAACCATTAGAGTTTCCTGTGTTCTGCCATGTTCTGTACAGTACATATGAAGTGTGATGACAATGATGGTGGTAAGGAGTTGATTCCTGCTTTAATCTGTTTTCAAGTCTCTCTTGAGTTTTAGCACCCAGACGAGTGTTTAATCCTGATGTCTTGCCTTCAAAGCCACAGATAGATTCCTACAAAGGTCTTTAGATAAGCAGTAAAAGTGCTGAATGTTGTGAAAACATACGTGTTTCTTCTTTCAGATCCACTCCTTTGTATATTTCTTTTTATTAGTTTTGAGATTATTAGACACACTGTCTAAAGATAAAATACTGATATTACATAGATTTAATCTCATAAGAAAACAGATGCCATCTTAAAAATGATTTAAACCACACAGGTGCTTTATATTAATCAAATTCTATTTTTGCTTTGAGTATAACTGTGTCAATTGAGGTGCTTATCTGTTCGTGTTCTATTCAAATAAATTACTGCTAATCATGTTTGAGGGCATGTTTAAGAGTTTTTAGACTGGTAATAGATATTGCACCTTTTCAAAACTATCATAAATATTATACTGTAACAGCTATAGTGCATCTGGATAACATTCAGGGAATTGAATTGATTCATAATCATTGCCACCTACTGTGCTGCAGTAACCAACCCTAAAAGAATGTTGTTATTAGACTGTGCAGAGTACCCTTGAACTATACAGTAAATATTTTTGAGGTGGGTACCACAGCCTCACCCATTTGACAATCACTTTCTATTCCCATATTACAGCTTTTAAGTATTTATTGCAAGATTGTGACCTGTGCTATATATTCAAACTTGTTGTGGGAGTAGGCTGTTAGCAGGAGAAGCAAAAGAACCAAAGATGTGATTTTAATTTCTCATTGGGAAACACAGTTTTAAACTGGGGGAGGGTACCAGGATTCAAATTTATTCAAGTGAAAAAAATATTTTTTTTTTTTAGACTGAAAACACAGAGGTTCATGTAAGGTATTTCCACTGAGCTGTAACCCTGCTGTTTTAAGTATCACCAACTAAATTATTTTCAGAATGGAAAGATTATCAAGTTGAGACTAATAAAAGTGTTTGCAAGTAGCAAAGAACACAGTGGAAAAGATACAGTGTGACTTGGCTGATGACACTAGGTAGGGTCACACAAATTGCTCACTGAGAGAAGGCCCTAGGAGAGGGAAAAAGGATTTGGAAAATTTGACCATGAATTTCATGTGATGATATTATGCTACCAGAAGGAGATAAGGGGGAAAGTGAGGGAGGGGAAATTGGAGAACTAATACTGAGGAGAGCTCAGTTAGAGTACACTGAAGGGAACCAGGGAACAGGCAGATGCAGAAGCTGAGAAAAAGTGACAGCCATGCCCTAATGAGAAAGTGAAAAGGATTAGAATGGCTTCAGTAAGTCTAGCAGCACAGCATTAACCTGAGAAACCTAATGACATTTGGGAACTTAAACACAGACTCCTATCTAGTCTGGATGCTATCAAGGCAAATGAAAATCTTTAGCAGCAGCACCACTTGAGTTCTTATTCCAGTGTTATGACAGTTACTGTTCATCAAAAGGCTGCACTGTTGAGAGCAGGACTGGCTTATGCATTAAATATCTGAATAGAAAAAAACCCTCATCTTCTGAGCATACAGGAGTTCCTATCCCTTTCTAAGTAATTCTCCCCTCCTTATTTTCTTTGACAGGAGTCAAAATGTTCAGAGCTTGACAGGGACTGAGCCTTAAGAATTGTCTCCAATCATCACTGTCTTTCCACTTTCCTCTTGGCTGCCTATTTTGTGAAATTTGATTTCCCAAGCCCAGTGCCAGCCACCAGTGTTCTTCAATCAAATTCTTCATAGAGACTCACAAGTGTCACATCAACCAGTCCAGCACCTCATTATAAAACAGAGGGGGAAACATTGGGAAAAGAAAGCAAACAGAAAAGAAAAATGTAAATAGCATCACTTCTCGGTTACCAGGTGCATTTTATCTTATCTCTCTCTGTCTCCCAGGCTGTAAATTCCTCAGGGATAAGAGCTGTTTTAACAAGTGCCTTTTCCAGTGTTTATCACAGCATCATGCATATGTTCTAGCACAGTGACAAATCTGTCACAGAGCTACTTTTCAGCTATTGTGTGTTATCTTACGTGATACTTCTTTGGGGTTATTAATTATTATGTCACATGATTTCTCTTTTGCCATGGTAAAACAAAAATCAAGAAATTTTGATTTCATTGTCCTCTTTCTAGGAGATTTGTGCCAAGCATAACTTCTCATCAGCCTGAAACATGAGGCATTGCATGAATAAAATAAGTATTCAGTCTTCTCACTCTCACCTTCTTTATGCTGATATGAGATGCTGCTTTTGAATTTCACCATGCTGGTCAGATTACATGAGATTTAGCAAACTGAACTGTCTTTATACCAAATTGCAGAAGATTTCTAAAACCTGTCCTAAATTTGCATTCTGAGCAGTACTGTTCACCTATTAGTCAACAACAGACATTCAAAGTATTTGTACTTTTATCTCTCCATCCAATTTCTTCTTGGTTGTATTCCTGCACAACCTTTTCACTTTAAGTGTGCTGATTTCTGGTAACGTCAATGTAATTTAATTCCAAATTCATGGCATATTGGCCTTTTTTAACCAAGCGCTGTCTAATACTCATCCTTGGGGCAAAGTGTGGGTGAGCACTTTCTTTGCACTCTTTCTAGCACAAATTTCCATTTTTTCCTCCATCTAACAGGAATTGAAACTAAAGGAGCAACTTGCTGTTTTTGCTTCTTTTGGTACAGTGACCCTTTACACTTTCTATTCATAGTCCAACTTTCTATTCACAATCCAAAATTTCAATGGCAGCACTTCCTGTTTAATAAATTTATTTACTGCAGTTTCTTAATCTGATTTTTTTTTCACTATCTCAGTGAAGTGGGTAGGTTCTATCAGTAAAAAGAATTTTTCCTGGTGGCTTAATTGTGTCAGATGGTTTAAAAAGTATGATTTATGGTCTGGGATTAGCCCTGATAGATCACAATTTAAGAAGATAAATTCTAATTGAATTTTACACCAATATAAATTCGAATTGCAATTTGCATGCAAGCCCAACCACCCACTCACAAACCTATATGTTAATACACGTTTTATTCCTTCAGGTAAACCAGAGCATGTTCATACTAGGACTGTGTGAGAACAGGTCATATGGTTTATATTCAGTGAATGAGAGCAATATTTCACATTTGAGCTAACAAGACACAGGAGAGCTGTTCCACAGCTCTCAGCCTCTTATTTCTCATGTAGAGACTTCATAGTTGGTGGTATTAAGAGCAGAGCTAACCCCAAAGTTCCAGTGGGCTGACAAACAATGTCACCTGTGTCACTCCACTTCCTTAGAGAGAGGAAATGGGTGTGCTGTTGCATAACTTCCCTCAAGCATCCATGTGGAACAGAATTACGTATTTGTAATTTGTGTTTGTGCCACCATTTTGTGGCCAGTCCCAGAAAGAAAATACACGCCTTTTTGTGTGTGCCAGAACACATCCATACACTTTCAAGTGATAAAAAGCAGCAGACAATTTGGGGCTATGTACTTTTTTTTTCTTCCTAAACCTCAGGTTTCAGAGTCCTAATTCTTCCAAAGCTACCTTAAATAAAAAGTGCTGCTGTTAGGCAGGACTTCTACTGCTTGGCAAAACCAGGAGGTCTGAGGTTACTGATTACTTAAAAAAACTGATTTGGCACAAGCTGCAGGCTACTGAGAAATAGTGCAAATGCAATCAATGGCTTATTTTGTTAGGGTTTGGTTGGTTATTTTCTTAGATGCTGTGTATGAAAGATTTGGGCAGCTGTAAAGGAGGGAGCTGAGATTTCCTCTCATCTGGTGCAGGGAAAGCCAGCCAGGGAGTTGGTGTGGGATAAAACAGGCTCTCCAGGCAGCTTTTCCCTGGTGATTGCCATGAGGAAGCAAGGACTCGCTAGGATCTCCATTTTGCTGTACATCCCCAGTGCGGAAGGGGTAAAGCAAAGGTAATGCTTATTTAACAAGGTTCCATGCCTATGAATAACATTTTCTGCCTCTGAGTGAATTCTGACTGAATTCCAGGTCTCAACATACGTGACAGAAATATATCCATTTGCTACAGGATGAAACGCTACACCTAACCTATAATCACTGGAAGGCTTATTTTTTAAAACTCTCCATTTTGTGTTGATATAAAGACATTTTCCCTTTAAAATGAAAGAACGCTAAAGATATCATGCTGTGAAAATTATGCAAATTTAACAAAGTCCATACAAACCAATTAGTTTCAAGATCAGAGGTGACACATTTTCTAATTAATACCAGTTTAAGCTTCTATTTATGAGCCTATAAATAAATATACCCTCACAGGAACATGTACAAAAGAAGACAGACTATCTAGAGAAGAGGATTAGATTATTTTTTGTACCACTATGTTATCCGAATATAAAAAAATTATAATATTTATATATTATACTATATCTGTATATATATATAATCTTATATATGTAGACTGTAAATATTATCCTATATATACTATCCTATATATTATATTATCTATTATATTATATTATATTATATTACACTATATTATATTACATTATATTCAAAATATATATATGAAAGAAGAAAGACTATCTAGAGAAGAGGACCAGGTTATTTTTTGTACCACTATGTTATCCGAATATAATAAATATTATAATATTTATATATTATATATTATACTATATCTATATTATACTATATCTATATTATACTATATATATTATATTATATTATATTATATTATAGTATAGTATATTATAGTATATTATAGTATATTATATTATATATTACTTTTATAATATAATATATTTTATATAATAATATTTATAATATTTATTATTATAAAGCTGTTCTGAAGAACAGCTTATTGATAATTTACAGAATTTTTTTTATTGCCCTGTATTTATGAGTTTACACTAGAGTTACAGACTCAAAATTTGCTAAGACCATGGACATAATGGCTCAGTCCCTGGGGAGCCTTATAGCAGAGCCTCTGATTCAGGATATCCCACAGCAAGCATTCATGTGGGGGCTTTCCTTGTGTCCACAGTAACACCACCTGCCTTGAAATGGCTGCTTGGAGCCAGCTCTCCCCCAGAGTGGCAGTCAACTACTGCTCTGCTGCCCCTTCATAGCCATGCACTACTTTTTTCCCAAATTCCACAGCATCTATTCATTTGGGAGTCTGTGGCAAGCTGGACTGAAGCCAAATATTAGTTCCCCTGCTTCTGGCAGAATGGCCATGCACAAACCTGCTGTTTGGAGCAGGATCGGTGGAGGTGTGTGGAAATTGCACTCATGGCTTCAAAGGGAACTCGCAACTCTCTCTCTTTTTTACTGTTCGGGAAAATTTTAAAAAGAAGACATAAAGCCTGAAGTATTTGGTAGCTGAAGAGGATGTTCTTTAAATTTTCTCTTTACTGCTAAAGTACACAATCAGTTCCATGAGAAGCATTTAAAAAAGGAAAACTTAAATATCTCAATCCTTCTCCTATTAAATCACTGCATCTCAATCCTTCTCCTATTAAATCACTGCATTTTTATTTTCTCTTTTTACCCTCTTTAGATTATTTTTCACTTGTCTGGTATGTTTTGATTTTGATAAATCACCATTTCAAAAGGAAAGTTGTTTTACTAAACATTAATTCCCATTTCACACATTAACTTTCCTGCCAGAGAATTTGATTTTGCACCAGTTATCCCTGTAGGAAGGCTGTGCCAGAATTTTACTCTTCTGATGCACAGATGATTTTTCCTAATCTATTTAGGAAAATAAAATAAAATCTATTTAGGAACCTAAAATAAAATCTATTTTTAGCCATTTTATGCCTTCTTAGCATTGTGCCAACATTACCTTTATGTTTGATCATAACCTTCTCTTTCTCTGATGTATGCTTTTGGGAAAAAACCTTCTTTCTCAACTTTATTTCTGCATCACTGTTTACCAGTTGTCATCTTGTGATTGATATGTACACTCAGGTGTTTTTCCTTTATCACTCCACAATCCTGAATTCTCAAATTTGTGGTAGATAATCTAGGCCCTCTAGTTTATGACCTTGTTCTTCACATACCCAGTCTCACTCCAGTTTTGGTAGTCTTTGTGGTTAATACAAATTTCTCTAAATGTTGTTCTGATATCCTTCTCTATTTATGATATCTCCAAATCTTGCCATACATCATATTCTTATACAAGAATGGTTAGGAAAAAAGTAATCTAGGACAGAGCAAATACATGTTTTTGAAAGATAACTTCAGCTTCAATATTGCTATAGTTCACCCTTCAGATCACCCTTTGGTTTTCTGATTCAACTTACTGATATCTATAGTAATTTCAATCTTATGCAGCGTACTTTAATTTTTGGTTATGTTAAAAAAAAGGTACCCAAGTCTAGGTATATAGAGTTTCTGCTTTTCTTTCATCTCAAGGAGTCTGTTATCAAAGACAAATAAGGCATCTGATAATTTGTCTTCAAAGTTATCAAGTATATAAAATCCTATTGCACTTTCCTTTTCCGCCTTGCCTTTGTCAGTCATAAATATGAATTTCATTAAGCAAGACAGTCATCACAGTGTTTTTCACAGTAAAAATCTATGTCTCTGTGTCAACACACAGTCTTTTTCCATCCACTAAAGTCTAAACACAATCCATGCAAGCCCACAGTTTCTCTTCACTTTAGACCTAATACTACCAGTGCCCAGATTTGAATATGTCAGGCAAGAGTGAGGAACTGAAAGACATCTCCCACCTTGAGTTCCAGTTTCCTGCCAAACCTTCCACACAGTCCCTCGTCTTCTACCACCATGTCTTTTCTGCTTTAGTATTTCACCTCCCTCAGAGAAACTCAAGCTGATGTCCACTCCCTCTGCCTCCATCAGGATTCCTACTGCTCACCTCTCCTCCCAGGAACCATGCTCTGCACCTTCTGCATTTCACTACCTGGGCTCATGTTTCTGTACCAGTTGTGGGAAGGGGAAAACTCATGCCCCTCGCCAAAACTTTGCTTCTAAACACACTTTTACTCAGAATGAGCCTCTTTCATTTTCCAGGCATCCATGCTAACATTTGTGGCGTCTGGCAAAAAACAAAATCTGTTAAATCTGGTTTTAATATAAAATAAGCTGAAAATGAAATATAAGATGCAGCTGAAGTATTCTTTCCAAATTTGGTCTTTCCAGGAAGTTTGCTTTTCTTGTACCAGGTTCAAGTCTTCAATCAAAGCCAGAGTATCCAAAGGAATGAGCTGTAGCACCAGATGAGATCTGTTATTAATCCTTATTCAAATTAATTAAAAATAAATCTGAAAAAATTCAACACAGAAGAAAATAGAGATCAATAGGGTTTGTAAAGAATCCTTTTCATGACTGCTGTAACTAAACAGTAAGATTTTTTCCCCCAATCCAAAAGTTTGTTCTTAGCATCCCCGAACATTCTCCAAGTATTCCAATGCACCTTGTTGTCTTTGATTCTGTAGAACAGTGGAACAGCTAAAGCTTCTGAAAAGGCCTGATCCCTTGGGAAACAAATAATCCATGTTTGCTTTGCCTGCCTGACTTTCTATTCTTGTGAAAGATGAGACCCCAAGAAAACTGCAGAGTAACACTCCAACACACACACACACACAGGCTAAAACACAGCCCCTGGCTGTGGGACCCAGAGAATAGCGCTGGTTTGGGGGCACCCCGTGCCTGGGAGCAGTTCCCACACTCAGCTGCCTGTCAGTGGCGGTGCCAGTGGAGCGTTTCGCAAAGTCCCCGCGCACTCTGTGAGCCGGGAGCCGGCGGCACAATGGCAAAGCTCAGTCCTGGACAGAGATAGCGTGCTGAATGCACAATGCCAGGCTTTGTCCGAGGGGGCTTCTGTCGAGGAAGAGGGCTACTTAATCTCCCCGCTTGCCTGGGGATGCTGGCTGTTTTAATGTGTCCTTTTTGAGAGCCTGTGAACTGTAGAATATAGGCTGGTAACAACTTTCTTTGGGGCTGCCTCCGCAGAACCAAAAGCTGCCAACACAGAATGCCAGCACAGTGGTGTTAATGAGCACAAAGAAGACCTTTAACTGTTTTTACAGCTACCATGGCTAGAGTTTCATGTCATTCTTTGGTGAAGGAACTAATTCTTTGGCTTGTTTTATAGGAGCCTAGCTTCTATCATGCTGCTGAGGATGGCCTCTTCACCCATTTTTTCTTTTTCTTTCCCTCTTTTTTGAATGATAATAAAGCCTGATGCATCTTTAATGAACTGTGGGGCTTTCAGAGATTTTCCTCCTTCTTACTATAAGGTGTAGATACACAGTACATAGAAAAAAGAAAAAAATACAAATTATTGATTTGTTGAAGGATAAGTAGCAAATGCAAATCAAAACCACTGACATATTTAAACATTCCAGGATAAGCTCCTGAAGTCACTGAAATTCCTGAGGTCAGAATACAATAAATTAATAATCTTTACTTCAGAGATTTTCTAGTATCTCTACTATTAGAAAATAGTAATTGTTCATTTTATGTAATTTGGGCCTTTGGCTGTTTATTATCTACTACAAATGGAACTGTGCTATGACTGAGAAAGATACTGTAAAAATGATGCTATATATATTAAAATGGATGCACAGTGCAAGCACAAAGACCCTACAACCCTAGAACAACATCAGAGACACCTTTTAGAGGAATGAATGACCCGAGGCAATTGAAGGAGTCCTATATCTCAACATACCAACCCGAGGGCTTTCCCCTGTCCAAACAAAATTGTTTTCTTTATTAACTGCATGCCACATTGCCTATACATGGACATTAAAAGTATAAATCATTTTAGGCTCTGTGAAGGGTTCTCTCTGCATCAATCTATTGGCTGCAGTTGTCAATTCACCCACAATATTCTACGTGAACATTTCTGTTTGACTGCTCTCTCCTTCCCTCCAGGTATCCAGACACCATGTGAAACCTGCATGTGCATTTATCCATATTGGTCTCTGAATATCCCTTTGTTTCCTTTTCATCCTCCTTAACTTTCCTTTTCCTTTCAACTTCACTCTGAATTTTTGCATTAAAAATTAAATAGATACAGCACAACTAAGGTTGAAGTGTTAATGAGCTACCCAGGGCAAAGGACACGTTCAAAAGCTGCAGTAAGTAGCTTTTTGCAGCAGCAGCATGAGACAAAGAAGTGCAGTTGTTCTTTGCATGTATATTGGCACCTCATATCAAATAATAAATGGACAAATAAGCAAGGAATTCTTGCACATGCAAGCCCAAAATGCAGCTGCATGTTTTGAAACTCACTAGCTTGGTGCTTGTGTCTTTGTGAATGAATATACTTTGTGGTCTCATGAGAAATCACAGATACTTGCTCATATAACCAAATCAAAACCAGGCTGATCAGGCTGACTCCATGAGAAATGCATGTGAGAGTTAATCTGGAAGCATTAAATTAACTTTACTTTTATTACTTTGGGGCTTTCTCTAGCTAGAATCATTCACACACCACTAACTTCTTATGTAGAAAGCTCAGCTGTGAAGCAAACCTGCTTTAACATATCCTGATGCCTCCTGAGACTCTCAGCAAGGTGAGAGCTCATGCTGAGACACTGGCTTTACACCTGTATGTCACGAGCCAAATTCACAACCTATTTTAGTAAATCATTGCAGACTTCTCACATAACGGCGCAAGATGGTCAGTGAGGTCAATTAAATAATGTGGTTTAAGAAGAAGAAATGCCGCTAATAGAAAGCTGTAAAAATTTCCTTCTAGTTTATATTAGAATCATGGGATACAGATTTAGGAATTTAGCAAAAAGATAAACTATGCATGGGATTTTACAGGCGGCAGAGTTTTGATTGGCAGCAAACATTTACTGAGAACCAGAAGGTCACACAAAACCTGCAAATCAGTCCTGCTCTAGAAACTCAGATAAACTGTTTTTCTCAAGAATTTCTAGGAAACGAAACCAAATTCTACAGGGTCAATATTCAAAGATGTCTTTATGCAGCTAGCCTGACAGATTAGATTTTCCCTGGAAAGTGTTGTCTCAAGTCAAGCACAAGCCAGTTGCTCTCATTTTCTTTTTCCTTATGGTATTTTGAACCAAAACATGTTCTTAGGGAATGTTACTGACTGTTTCAAGGATGACTCCAAAACACATAGCTGAGATAACAATTATGTTAGTGATGCCAGCATTTAATTAGTTACAACCTCAAACAAAACAAAACAGAACAAAGCAAACCAGAGTGTGTTGGTTTTTGAAGACAAGAGGAAACATGCAAACATGCCGTAAACTACTAATGAAAAACGTGGAATTTGTTATTCAACATACAAGGTAAGTGTAGGTTATCTAAACCATGCAAAAGCTGTTGGATGAACCTGAAGAACAGGGGGGGAAACACCTATTTTTTGGCTTCCTCATGGAATAAAAAGTCACAAAGTAGTATGTATAAACGCAGTTAAGTGTCTTTGAAGTGCTATTATGCCACTGGGTTAGCTTATATTTGTCTGGAGAAAACGAACACGAGAAGATGTGATAGGTGTAGAAATCATCAGTGGCATGACATTTCTACAGGCAGGTTTTCTGTCACTTGTAGTCACAGGCCCTGGGGTGGTGGAACAGAAGTAAATATTTGGTGAAAGGAGGATGGATGTGACTGGAGCGAGGTCATGTCCATCAGCTGCCAGGACATAAAGTGGGTGGATTGATACATGTCATTGTGTTTGATTACCTCGTGGGGGAGAGGCTGCTTTGGATAGCAAAGGCTAAAGGAAAAAAAATCTTTTTTCCAGACTCCAACAGTGAAAATTAATCTTTATATTAGCGGTTTAATTTCTGACCTAAAAAGAAAAGTTAGTTGGCCACAAGAGATCGAGACTGGATTCTCATGAAACAAGGAAAAAAGTGAAGAGGCAGAGAAAGGGAAATTAATTACATGAAAGCTACATCCACATTTCCCTCTCTGAAGCTGAAGTCCAAACAGAAAAGCTTCTGTGGCTTTGCTTTGCATGGAGCCAATGCCTGTGACTCTCTGTGGATACAGGGAGCCCCTGGGTGACTATAAATTGCAGATACCTGCATGAACACAAATATGGCTGCATTCACACATCTGTGTTTAATTAGATCAATGTTGGTTGCCAAAATAAGTATTATTATTTCCACTAATAAATAAATAGCATTCTTAGGACTAGTCAAATTCAAACTCAGTTTTTAGACAGGCCTGCTTCCATAGAGAAAAGCTAAGGCCTTGCACTCATTATTTTTATGTACAGAAAGTTATTTGATAGTGGAGTAATACAGTTTCCAGAAATTATCTGCAGCAGAATCTTACTAATTCATTCTAATAAACAGCATTGTTATTTGTGATTTATATCTTGTCTATATGAGGAAATGAATGCACTGTGAGCTAGCATGTGAATTAAAAGTATACTTGCTACTCAACACCAAGTCCTTGTATGGATATGCTAAGATCTAGATAATTCCACCTAATTTTGGGCATGTAACTGAAGAATCCAACTTAGGAGTGTAATCATCTTGTAGTTTCATTCTATTGCCAGTGAAGAATCCATTTCAAATTTCACTTATGCTCTAGAAGAAACTCTCTTTAGCTATTACCTGCAGAGAATAAGTTAATAGGTTGCCTCAATTTGCCTCAATTAAATACCAAAAGTTAGGTGAGATGTATCCTGGAGGGAGGGTGCTCTAAAATGGTGAGCCAAATGTATGTGCCAAGAGGCACCTCGTGTAGGTGTTGGGCTCCCTAATTGTTCCTTTTGTCCTCAGCTCAGCAGTGAACAGGGGTTTGTTACTGTCACTGGCTCTCTACATGAAAAGAAGAGCTCTGTCTTTGGGGCTGTCAAATCAATACTTCTTTTACAAGCTTCATAGTTTACAGATTTCTATGGAAAGAGAGCCATAAATGAAGAAAATAAAGTCCTGAGGCCCTTCCCCTCTTTCACTCCCAGTCCAAAGGACATTAGTATGTTCTGTCTGGTCTCTTTCAGCTTTAACATTTCCTGCTACACTCAGTGAAATTTAAACAAAATCACTTTTACAAACATTTAAATGGAAAAGTATGGAGTTTTGTCATTTCCCTCCTTGTGTAGCACTAATTAACAAAGCCTTTTTGTGAGAGCGAAAAGCTTTCCTTTTTTAGACCTGGCATGCTTCTCCTTACTGATTCTCAACTGTGGTGGCACAATCCAGTATTTTTGAACAATGATGAGAACAGAAATAGATGGAATTCAATAGGAGCATGAATAATGGCAACCAGAAACCGAGCGGTGACATAATCTGTCTTCCAAACTGCCTTGAGATATAGTCAAGAAACACCACATTGTGTCTTGTATGTTGTGATCATCTCTGATAGGTATCACCAAATAGTTTTCAGGACAGATTTATCCACTCCAGTTAGCCATTTCAACATTTTTTAATGAAAGCTAGCTTACACACTTATGTCATATATGCCTTCAGTTCCCACTTCCTAATGATTATCAGCTGTTTATTTTCCCTCTTGTGCTTGAAAAAAAGTGGAGGTTCTACAGTGTTTTTTCCATGTAGTGGTTTCTGAAAACACACTCAGGAGGGATAAGCCACATAAAACCCGTATTAAATAAACATGTTCAGGGGGGAAAAAGAGGTGTAATGCTCAGGAAGTGTAAAGATGCATGAATATACAGCAGAATACAAGGGAACAACCAGAATGTGGTAGGAGGTTGTTAAGATTTCAAATCTGAAGGAGGTGGAAGAATTCATTTTCAACAGAACAAGCCCTGTTTCCAGCTGATGCTATGCTTTTGTTCCAGCACCTAGCTTTAAGCATGTTTTCTCAATACTATTTAAGGGTATAAGAAAGATGAGAATATTTTTTAAAGTGGTATCATTTTGAATGTCTTTTTTTTTTTTTTTTTTGTAATTGAAAGTCACTCTAACCCATTACTAGCAAAATAATCTAACACAGTGAAGATGAAAAGTATTTAAATACTGATTGAATTTACAGTCCTTGGAGGGATATGAAGCCTTACAGTTTGCCTATTATTATAGCTTTTAGGGGAACAAGAGATGCATGGCTGTTAAAGCTGCGCTACGATTTATCACAGTCTCCTGTTTTCATTTGTTTGGGACTGTCTGAAAGAGTCTTTTTTTGGGCTGAGACCTCTATAATTGGTCTCAGCACAATGGAACTCCTCCTCACTCATCCCTCTTCCTTTCCCATCCCCCTGCCTTCAATTTGTTCAACATTTTTGTGCTAGTGGTGAGTGGAAAAAAATAGTACTTATTAGAGACTTTTCTTTGGGCTTCACTGTGATTCAAAAGCTGTCTAAAAAGAAACCAAGAGAATTTTTATTTGGCATAGCTGTGCAAGCTGCCCAGTTTAAAGGTGCAGTTGAAATACACTGGCAAAGCGCCCTAGGAGATGTTTTAGTTATCTTTGCCACAGACAGGTAAAATCCTTCCAGTTCCTTCCTGCTCACTGACATAACATCATGCCCACAACTCTAGAACCTTTCTGGTTGTGATTGCCAAAATCACCTCAAACTAGTGGGAGCACACAGAAGTCAATGAAGCAGCAAGATCAAACGGAGCACAGTGAAAGGAAAGGTGTATTTGGAGCAACTGCAAAGGCTTGCCAGCTCTTCAAGTAAAGACCTCTCCCCCTTCTTTCAGATGGATCTGTACATGATTTTCATCTCCATTTCCTTTACATACAGCAAGTGCTGCAGTTGACCCCTCCTCCATCTGTTTTTCCTTCTTCCCATCATTTCTTTCTGATCTTTCTTGTCCCTTTTCTTCTAGCTCATTGTGAAATTTGCTCCTTGAAAAAGACTTTGGTTTTTTCACTTGCAAAACCATTTTGTTTGGTTTTGTTCTACAGCCAGGGTCAGTTCATGAGGGGTTACATGCAGCCCATAGTAACACACCCTACAAAAACTGTAGGGCTCCATTACACTGATAAAAAAGGCAACTCTGAAAGAGAGTTCAAACTCCTGCCAAAGGCAGAGCTATAGTGCAACCATACAGATCCAACACAGGACTGCACCAGAGGGTGTCTATCAGAATAATAAAATTGTTCAGGTTGGAAAAGGCCTCTAAGATCCTCGTGTCCAGCTGTTAGCCCAGAACCACCATGTTCACCACAAAAGCATGACCTTAGCTGCCACATCCAGATGTTTCTTTTGAACACTTCCAGGGATGGAAATTCTACCACTTCCCTGGGCACCTTGCTCTAATGCCTGGCCATCTTTCAGTGAAGTAAGTTTTCTTATTACCAATTTTAACTTTCCTTGGTGCAACCTGAGGCCATTTCCTCTTCTCCTGTCCCTTGCTTCCTGGGAGAAGAGACCAGTCCCCACCTGGCTGAGCTCTCCTGTCAGGGAGTTGTAGAAAGTAATCAAGTTCTTCCCTGAGCCTCCTTTTCTCCAGCTAAACCCTCCCAGCTCCCTCAGCTGCTCCTCATCAGACTTGTGCTCCAGACCCTTCCTCAGCTCCATTGCCCTTCTCTGGGTGCTCCAGTGCCTCAATGTTTTTCTTGCAGTGAACATAGGTTTTGAAGTTCAGCCTCACCAATGCTGAGTACAGGGGAAAGTCCAGGTTTATTGGTAACTCGTTTTGCATCCTGAAGCGCACCTTAACCTTTCTCTGTAATAACTGGCAACTCTTTGGAATGGTTTCTCAGCATATGGAAGTGTATAGTTTAGAACAAGAAGACGCTGCTTTTATCTGAGGTCCAGTGATATGATTTCCTTGCCTATAATTAATCACTGCAATGTTTGATGTGGGTTCAAACTCAAGACTTGCTCCTCTTTTTCTTCTGTCTTGAGTTTTGAGAAGCCATTTGGGCAAAGGTGGGCCCTGGAGTCTCCTTTCATGCCAAGTTTGCACCAGTGGAATGGCCCAGATTTCACTCACATTCCTCCTCAGCTGGATGAGGTCAAGGGGAGAAATACTCACAGTGCTGTGTTGCTTGCACTTGATTAAATATACTGACACTACCATTAATCAAAGTTGTGTTCTAATGGTGACTTCGCTATGAAATACATGATTAATGCTGTTGATATCAGAAGAATAACCTTCTGTTATCTTGCAACCATTTTGTCTTCTTTAGAATGACTGGCACTTCACATTTGAGGGTATACAGGAGTGAATGAATGCACATGTGTATTTATTAACTTTTATGTGTTTATCTATAAATAAAGCTGTTTATTATCTTTTATCTCTTTATCTACAGTGTCTGTAATGCAGATTTGCTTCTTTGGGTCTCAGGCTGCCACAAATGATATGTGCAGAAGCAATTTTGTTATTTACCAGTGTGAATGAGCAGTGGATGCTGCTCACTACACCATTCCCTGGCACCCAAGGAAAACCTGGAGCAGCTGAGCCCCAGCACCCTGCAGCAGGAGCTGGGGCACATCCTGCTGCAGGGAGCTGCCCTTCTCTGAAGGCACAAAGCAGGGGTGTGAAGGAGGGAGAATGTTTGGCATGACGTTGATTTATAGGGTGCAATGTACTCCTTCTGCATTCCAAACGCAGAGCGCAGGCTGGCGTGGAGATCAGGGCAGGTGAGGCCATCCTGTACTGCTGTCCCCTTGAGGGTCTGCTGGCCCACTAAGGATGAGGGATAAAGAACTTTCTGTAAACACCTGTTTCTCTGTTTTTCCCTTTGCCTTCTGCACTGTTGCCATAACCACAGCAATCTAGCCCAGATATTAATACAATTCACTTAAAAAAATAAAATTGCAATCCATAAGGAACAGGTTTAGCAAGCAAACAAGTTACATTCCTAGCTGTTCTCTAATGGGCCTGCTTCAAGGCTTTGTAATTCCTGTCCCCATGTTTACTTCATACGCTGCTTTTCCCTAAAGGAACTGACAGAATTTGTCCCGATTACTGAAAACAGATGTTTGTAGCACGTGCATCATGTGTTACAGATCTGCTGCATGAAACGCTGTGGAGATAAAATTCAAGTTTCATCGCATGCAGAGTTATAGGATTCCACTAGAGGGAGATCAGTAGATAGCAGAAAAAAAACATCCTCTATCCAGAAAGAATGACAGCAGCATGATCCTATTTTCCCCTAAATTGGCAGTTTTAGGTATGTTGCTCTTTCTGCATTCTTAAGTAACTAGAATCTACCTATATGTACTTTTCACATTTATGCTAGAATTTATGGATTTCAGTTATTTCAGAATTGTCTTCTCTATGAAACTAAAATATCTACAGTGAAGATCACATGTTTAGCTTTTTGTGTTGAAATTCTGGTGTATATGTGTCTTGCAATTGAAAAATAAATATCAATACTCAAGAAATACAGCTACTGGATCACACTGATGTTTTGCTTTTGTCTGACCTTCCTAACTTTTATTGCATATACTGTAATTTGAGATTTCAGGAAATAAACATGTAAAATACTCTATATTTATGTATTTAAGATTATCTTTCTTATGAAAAGAAGAAGCTAATCCTCTGGAGGAGAAGACATCACTTCAATCCTTTTAGCATTTAGAATATATAAACAGAAATAAAAATTTGAACTTTTGCTTAATAGCTACATATTGTACTGTTGAGAAAGGGAAACCAACACAACACAGACATGGTAGAGGCAACTTGAGAATGTTGTATAACCATGTCCTGGAATTTACAATTTTCATTCCTTGTTACCAATCATATATAATCAAATTTTTGATGTGCTGCCCCTTAGGAGGAGAATATTTTCCTGGACTCTGTGTGTATTCACATGTTTTTCTAACATCCATGCAAGAGTAAACTCCACTCTTGAAAGTGGAGGCACAGACTTCACTACAGTGATTGTGTTGGCTGTTACTTCTGACTATTTTAGGCAATAGCCTGAATGTGGCCTGGCTTGCGCCCAGAACAGCTATAATTTTTAAGATTATATAATTTTTAACTGGAAAAAGGAAGAATTCTTTCATGGGCATTTTCAAGCTAGGTCCTTTGCCCACAAACAGGAAATAATTTGTGATGCTATAAAAATGTAAAAGCCTCTTTTATTCTTATCGAGCATAGCCTATCTAGTCCAGGAGCTGGTCTCTGGCACTCATGAGTAACAGGGAACAAAAACTAATGTTACTTCATAGTAGACAATTAAGTTAATTCAATGATACAGAAGAAAATATGGGCAGTTAGTCCATATTGGGAAACATGGTCCAATATTTTCAAGAAACTGCTTTTCTATATCTGTTATCTAAAGTTGTTGTGTATTTTTACATTCCATCCTAAAATAAGCTATTTTTATGTAGTCATGCTCATTTTATCTTTATTTCATCCAACTTCAATTGTTCTACCAGAACTGAAATCAAGCTTTTGGTACTTAAATTCTTATGTCTTAATGCCAATGTCTGTTTTATTTGAAATACATGTATTACCACACAAATAGAAGTAATACAGCAATCCAGTACATCTATCTACACTTATCTACTTCTTGTAGGAATAGAACAGAATATTTTATTTGGAAAGGACCTCTGTCAACCCTCTAGACCAGCTGCCTGACCAAGTCAAGGCATGGGTGAAGAATCCAGCGTTGGGCTTGTTAAATTTCATCCCATTATCATTGTCCCTTGCTCCAATCTATCCGGGCCCCACTGCAAGGCTTTTTTTCCCTCAAGAGAGTCCACAGCACCTCTCGGTATCATCAGCAACTGTTTTGTTTCCCACATTTCTGTGAGTTCCACTGAAGATGAAGGAATCGCTTCCCTGAACTTTGGACAACACCTTTCTTAAGATCCCCAAATAATTTTTGCCCTCCTTCCAATATGCTTGATAGAAGCACCATTTATTTTTTTTTTTAGTAAACAATATAATGATGAGAGAAATGAAAAAGAAGGTTTAAAATTCCTCCTTTGGCAGGAATGTTGCCTCAAAGTACAGTCAGTCATTAATGGCAACATCTCTGTGGAGATAATGGTGTCCCACTCAAAATTGGGAACCCAGTGGCTGCCCTTGTAATGCCATAGGTACAGGATTCCAACTTGCTCCTGGGGCAGGCAGCAGCTCCAGCCTGTCCTAGCAGCAATCACCACAAACAGCACCAGGACAATATGATGACACACTCACAAGTGTCCCCACTCCTCCTGTGCCTCCCAGCAGCCACAGCTGTGTGGCAGGAGGTGGATGCACTTCATTGTGGATTCTTCAGAAGAGCACAGCCACTGAGTCAGCAAAGAGCAAATTCACAGTTTGTGCTGAAGCGCACCAGGGACAATGCATCCTGGAGGGCAGATGGCTAAAGTTTGGTTAAACAAAGCTGTGTGAGATCAATTGGGTTCACCCACTGGTAAACAGATGTGTTTTTCAAAAGCTGAGATCTCTTCCTGGCTGTCTTTCCTTGTCTCACTCAAGCAATAACACACGCATGGCTAACAGTAGATTTTGCTAATGTTTATGCTACTTAGATCTGGGACAGTTGATGCTTAATTGGTACCCTAAATCTTGATTTCTGGGAGTATATACTTCTGTTTCCTAAAAGCTCATATTTTTAAAAAATCTACTTTGAAACCTGTTTTGCATTTTTAGTTGCAAATTTTTTTTATGAGTGCAGAGTAAGAAACTTAGAATTTTCTTAAAATTCAGAAATACTAATCTGCCTGTAAGTTTGAGCTAAACAAATACCTTAAAGACAATTTCTTCTATCGCATGAAAATCTCTTTCCCAGGATACAAAAAGGCAAGCTTTGAAAAGAGAGGAGCCAAGGAGAAGAATCAAATAATTTACCCATCTAAAAGGTGACAGAGGTAGACTGGAAAAGTTAGCATGCAAATAACAATTTAATATATATATATATATATACACACTATATATATATATATATATTTATTTATTTACATTCACATTCAGATGATTCATCAGTTTCATTCCACCCTGTATGTTCAGAAAGTTGATATTAAATAAACCAAAGTAAAGCTGAACAAAGGTGCAGTTTTTGTGCCACCTGACTGTGGTAAAAGATTTTTTTTTCCCTATCCCTTGGGAACTTCTGCTTTCAGAAGCATGAGACATTCATGTTCTCCATTTGGCTGATTCCTGAATATATTTATTCATAAATATGGGTATAGACTTTACATTCACAGAGGTAGAGGTGTCCTATTATTTACAGCACTGTATGTATATTATTTGTGGTACTACAGCTTACAATTTCATGGTGCACAAAATGTCTGCAATAAGTCACTGCACGATACAGGAGGAAGAGTAAAAGTTGCACTAATTTGCTTTAGGAGAGATAGTATTAATTCAGTTTAACTGACACAGTGACTCTCATCCAGCTTACAGTAGGTGCTTCCAACACAAATCTTTCAGCTGAAGCTGTGTCAGCTGGAGAAGGTTTATCCACGAGTCAGTGCCCAACACTTCCCAGCTGGGAGTCAGGTTCCTGTCCAGTTGCCCTCTAATCTATCTGGTGAAAATGAATGATGTGAGCTAAGCAGTGACTTGCAGGTCTCCTTCACTCTTTTTGTGAGTGAATCCTTCACTCTTTGATTTGGGAGCATTTGCAGGAGCAGCTGAGCCAGCAGCTCCATACCCTCCAGCAAGGTGAACCATGGAAAGGACAGGGAAGAGCAGAGGTGTGAGCTGAAGATGTATGAGCAAGGCCAACCAGTTCCTGTAGGTTCAGCTGTCAGCAGCAGCAGACTGTGTGAGACTGATGTAAAGGTTTAGGAGCTCAGTGAGTATCCCTGTCTCTGCTGCAGTATTTCTGCATGGTATCCTGCAGGAAAGCACCAGCCATGAACATCCTGGCGTGGTCCAGGTCACTAAATCTTAACAAGAGCACAGAAACACTGGCTGCTATTTAATTCCAAAGACTGTGAAACCCACTATGTTATGTAACAGATTCGCAGAATCATTTCAGTTGGAAAAGACCTCCAATAGTGTCCAGTCCATCCTGCGAGCCATCACCACCCTGTGAGCTAAACCACGGCACTCAGTGCCATGTCCAGTCATTTCTGGAACACTTCCAGGGATGGTGACATCCAGCCCCTCCCTGGGCAGCCTGTTCCAGTGCTCAACAATCCTTTCCATGAAAAAATTCCTCCTCATATCCAACAGAACCTCAGCAGCCTGAGGCCATTGTTGCCTTGTCCTTTGCCTGGGAGAAGAGGCCCACATAAATAAACCCCCACATAAATAAAACCCATTTAATTTTTTTTTTTTTTTTTGAAACCTGATCTAAACAACTTGCATCACAGAATGTACTGCACTTCACATTTATTTTAAGAATTTGAAATGTGAAATGATGAGGAACTCAGCGCTTATTTATCATTAGGTTAAAATGTGTTGCTCCTTTCTCAATCAAATATCTATTTTTAACCACCATTTGCTGTTCTGCTCTGTGCTGCCAGATTCCACATCAAGAGCCCTTTAGTGAGGATGGTAATACACTCTGACCAAATTTCTCCTTGATCTTACTTGAATAAGTTAAGTAAACTTGGCTGATTAGTCTTCCAGTAAGAAACACAGAACAGACTGATGCCCTCCTGCATTCATTTTTTCAATATATTCTGATAACAAATATTGAAAAACCCCAAAATATAGAACTTCTTTCATCATCTGGATTTGCATCTAAAATCCCAAACTACATAAATTGTATCACAGGCAGATTGAATGGACACAAAACAACAGTTTAGCAGGCTTTCTGTCTATTTTAGATTCTGAAATATTCTTTTCAGGCTGGAGACATTTGTTGCACTCATCTACCTTCTAAAGCTGCAAGTGGAGAGTGTATTATATGTCAGCCATAGTGATAGGCATTTTGTGGATGTATAATTATATTGTTTGATATAAAATTATAATAATCAAGCATAAGGGGTGGATCATTCTGTAGTTTGAATACACAAGTGCTGTTTAGAATGAAGAGTGAGATCCTAGACACACTGAAGCAAATGGAAAACCCTGTTGACTTCAGTGGGAGGTCTAATTCCAGAGAAAGATTAGCAGCAAAACAATTATTTCTTTTTAGTTGTTGTTTTGGGTTTTTTTTTTTTATGTTCTTACTGTACTACATAAGAATGTTCACAGATTTGTCAAAAAAGGTAGACATTGAATAATGATGAAGTAAACCCACCATACACACAGAAGCCCCTATCATTTTACCTGCAGACTTTCCAAAGAAAATTTGGAATGTTAGGTGTTGCTAATAAAGGAAGCCGTTCTAGCCACAGAGGTGCTATGAAGGCTGGAATACTAGGAATTTTATTAATTTTATTCTCTTATGAACTCTGCTTTTTGTTAATATAAAATTAATTCAGTATAACATTACTTAGCTCTTTAAAGTCAAGTCATTCCTACCAGTTTTTTCCCATATACATGGATCTGATAGTATATAAATTGCTAACAGGAATTAGCTGTTTATGATTCTTCCCCTTCAATTCTGAACCAAGGTCTAGAAACACATAGTTTTGTTTTCCAGTAAGTCAATTTTTATCCTATAAGCCAATTGACCTGAATATTTTATTTTCCTTTAATAATGGTATAGTCCTGTTTTAATCTCTTAACTACACACATTTCATATAAAGCTGTGAAAACTCAAGACCACTAATAATATGATGGGTCTCTTGTTCCCACAACAACAACAAGAAAAAAAGAACACCTGTATGACTTTTAAGCCACAACACTGAATCATTTGGCAAGAGATCAAAGAAAGCAGCATTGTTTCCAATTGCTATTCATTTATGTGCTGCCAAAACACATTATACTGCTTTAAAAGTGTTGTGCTGATTACCACTTCCAAAGGAGATTGCATTTCTACAGGTGATGAGCTCTGCTTCACTGACTCTCAAAAATGAACACTTGCATTGTAAATACTCTCTCTCACGGGTTCTAAAGCGCATAAAAGGGCTTTCAAAGTTTGTCAGAAATATGAATAAGATTATTTAAGTGGTAGTTTTTGTTGGTATGAGATCTAGGAAGCTTAACCTAAATAGCACCTAGGCAGGTGTTGATGTTGCAATTCTGTAGTTTTCTAAAAGACTGTGGTTTGGAAACAACCACAACTGACATCAACAGATAATTTAACAGTGCATTTTCAGTCAAGCCCAGAAACCTCTTTCCAAATGAGCAATACACTACAGTGTCTGAATGGATTGATTTTGTTTGTGTGGTTGAAATTGCACATGGAATTGGTGTTAGGGTGAATGACTCCTTCAGCTTTCAGATTTTCTGACTAGTCACATCTTCAGAACTTCAGCACACCTATAAGTAAATTAAGATTATTCATACAGTCATAGCTATGCACCCACATGACTTGCAATTACAGTGTGCCTATGATTTTTGGACTTGTTAGAGTTGAATTGCCATCACCCACTCAAATTGCAGGGCACCTGCCTCTTGATTAAAGGGTTAATTCTAAGAAGTGTCAATTGAATACAATTAAAATACAGCATTTCACCACTAATTTGCACATTGTATCAGAGTAATTTTCATGAGTAGCATTAAGTGCATCTTATAGAGCAGGTGGAGCTTTCATGGCTGGATTGTGCCTTCTGGGTCAAATTGAAGGAAGAATATATCAGTGAACAAACTGCTATGACACACAGAGCACCAGGAAGGATTTGTGATGGAGCATAAAAAAGGTGAGTTAGAGAATTTAACAAGGTGCATCTTTTCAAAGTAGACCTTCTTGTGGTTACTTTTCAATAAATAAAATTATTAAAAAAATCAAAACAAAACTGCAACAAAACAACCTTCTTCCATGGTTTTCTTTATAATATGAAAGGGAACAGAAAAATTACTCAGTTTCTCAGGAGTCAACTGCCAACCAAAATTGTTAACAAGACTTCCAAAGTGTAAAGAATATTCAATAAAATGACAGCCATAAAAAGCTGTCTTAGGTGTTCTACAGAATGAACAGTTATGATTCTTTTTCTGTAGAGCTCCTAATCTTTGAGACAACTAAGGATGAAGAGCAATGGAGGAAAGGAAAACTATTTCAAACAGAATTACTATGGGATCTCTTTGCCACAATAATTTCTGGTTGCCTGAAACACATTGTTACAATATGTGAAAATCTTATATTTTTCAACTGAGCTGTTCATAAGAGCCAAAACTTGAATATTCATCACACAAAGTTGTTAAAGAGAATCAATCACTTAACAAGGATTGATCAAACTGAAGTAATTTCTTTTCTTTCCTGCTACAGTTACATGCCTGCACACTTAGATCTAATGCACTTGCATTTTCACATCAAGTAAAAACTATATATAGTGGAAAAGCAATTGAAAAAATATCTTGAACGCAGTCAAAACACATTTTTTACTAAAATTTCCATGTTTTCATGGAAAAGACAAAGACTTCTTCCAGAGATGGGTAGCTTTTATGAAAAATATCTGTTTAAATCTTGTTTAAATTAGCGTTGCAAGGAAATTTCTGTCTGACATGATAAGAGCCTAACTGTACTTGTCTAAAATACATATGCATAAATGAAGAGCACATCCTGTCAGAAAATAATCTGGTTTTGGATAAATCAAAGTTTAAAAAAGTCCCAACTGTTGTATTTCCAAAATTTAGGGTTATCTACTACATTCTACAGCAAACTCACACTCATATCAGGAAAACCAGTACTATTTACCCCACACAAATAATGAATGATTGTGGGGAAACTACTTTTTGTTAACTGTTCTAAGCCAAAAATTGTATCACATCACACTGTGGGGGCGATTTCAGATCCAATTTCCCTAGAACATAGCATGTATCTGGAGGTATCATGGGAAATGTTAAATGTCAGAATCTGCCCTAAGGATTTTTCTTTTGGGACCCACCCAAATGGGGACACAGACTCTTCTCCTGATCTGCTTTGACCAGCTGTTTTCAGGGTTTTCAGACTAAGATAAAAGAAAACTCAAAGGAATAAATGACCTCATGAGATTTCCACTCCTTAGGGTAGAAGCCTACTAAGAGCAGTTTATGATATTTCCCAGCTGTCAAAGTCATAAGGAAAGCCTTACATTAAATAATTTAATATAAACAAGAACCTCCAGACTCCATTGACTTGGCTAACATCAAGTTTGCATGTAAAGATGTTCCAAAAACTAAAAATCTGAGTTCATTTTCCACAGATATATGTGAAGCGATTCCACAAAATGTAAGTTTTACAGAAAACATTTGACATTTATTTCCATAATGTATCTGTTTTAATTAGCTGAATATGATAATGGAACTGTGTCAGTTTTTGGGTTTCTAGCATTTAAACCAAATATTTTAGTTCACAAGGATGGGATATTTCTGTGGCAGGTGGCAGCCTGCTTTCTTTCAACACACACCCCGCATGCATTCATTAAAAAAAATAAAAATAAAATAAAGCACTGTATAAATTCCAATTTGGCACGATTATGAGATGTGTAGCCTCGTGTTCATGGAAATTCTCACCTATTGGCACTTGCAATTTTAGTATCATGTAATTAAATTGATTTTTTTGTCAAGTCAGTTTTAAACTATGTCTTTGAGGTAAAAGGCCAGTGCATTAATCCACTGTGGTATTTATTATTTAAATACTAATCAAGAGGTCAATTAATGTTTTCATTGCTTTTGCAAATGAGTAATGGAGTACTGTTCAGAGCTCTTGGGAGAGTCCACTGTTAAATAGGAATCCAATTTCATTCCTTCTTTTCAAATGGCCCTAAATGTATGTATTATGCTGCTCTTACCTTTTTTGTAAATGACTGGAGTGTTTCACTTGAGCTCTAATGCCTACAGTGCACATCCAAAAGCTTCTCAAATATTTTAGGATTCTAGTTCCACTTTGCAAGTCTGCATCTATTTTCCTGTAAAAGGGTGTGATGAATACACAGCAGATTTAAATGTATGAATGAAAGTGCCTGCCTTTGCCAGACATGAACTAGGAAGCTTCTATTTGATTCATATTATCTACAATATTGAACAGAAGGAAATTAATTCAGCAAGGAATGATTAGCCCCTTTGCTAGAATTGATTTATGTATATGGAAAAAGAGGTTCTGATATATACCTTTCTATGTTTACTAAACATTTATATAAGCTCTATTTCCCCCACTCATTAGGGATAACATTAATTAATGGATTTTGTGCTAAAGCCAGAATTTCAGTTCCTTTATCCTACAGGAGTCAAGCTTGCACAGCTACTTCATCACATAATGGGGTTCCACATTGCTATAAAGTGATTTTGGTGAAATGTTCTCCTCATGGCTGTCTGTTTCACGATAAACTGTAAAAATATTTTGTCCCCAATTGTGCTGGTTATCCCAGCTTGGAGCAGGGAATTCAGATGTCAGCACAGGAGAGGAACAGGTTCAAGATCTTCATCCTACCACAGTCTTCCTCACAGTCTCTATAGCATCTGTTACTTTTTGCTCTATTCCCTTTGTTCTCTTGTGAAAAGTAGAAAAATCAGATAGACATAAAGACAATAATACCACTTTCTGTGAAAAACATGTAGAAGCTTTTAGGAAGGGATACCTAATTTCTTCCTGCTGCTGCATTTGGGAACAAGGTTGATTGACCAGCTAAAATCTCACTTCACCACTGTTTCTAATGTTATACAAGCAAGGAAAAGCTATAGAAACAGCCTAGAATCTTAAATTGTTCAAATGCATTCTTCAAGTTAGGTCTTTTATATGATTTTGATAAATTGGGCAGTTACACCAGATTTTTTTTTATCTAAACGAGTAACAATAAGTAATGACTAGCAAAAAAAAAAATTTGGTTCTCTGTAACATTTTAGTGATTAAAATCATTTCTAAAATGCCATAAAATGCAGTTTAGAAGCCATCACTACTATTTCTACATTCAACTACATTCTACAGCAAACTCACACTCATATTGGGACAACCAGTACTATTTACCCCCCACAATTAGTGAATGATTGTGGGGAAACTACTTTTTGTTAACTGTTCTAAGATAAATAAATCAAACCCAGAAATATACACCTAGAAGCGAGACTTTGGGAAGAATTTTAAGTATTTTAGCCCCTCAGAATATAAACTTTGGTAAAGTAGAGAAGAGAGTGGGATGCAAGAATGACCATTAATTAAATAAATAAATAAATAAAAACAACTCAATGGACGCTGCAGAACAGGAAGCATGACTGAGCTCTGCACTTAAAGACAGAAAATTTCCTGCATGTACTTTTTGTAAAAGAAGCTCTTTTGCTTAAGCTGAACTGCAGACTGTCTGCCTCTTTTCTGACCTTGCCCATCCAGCCCCCATCCCTGATGTATGAGGTGCGAGGGGAGGTGCTGAAATGCAAATGGGGCTCCAAATGAGGATTGCATCTGCAAGAGGGGTGCTGGGACCTTCAAAGGGGCTCTGAGAGCAAATCCAGCACAGAAATCCAGCGTTGCTGCTGCTCATCAGGACAGGCATGCTCTCGAGGCAATCAAGGAGGTTGTCTATCGCTTAGCAGAGGTAGTTAATTGGCAGTTCTCCACATCCACTTGAAGAAAGGTGCTCCATAATAGGATTTTCTGTCTTGGTGTAAAGGATGAAGCTTCGTCACTGTGCAACAGATTTTTTTTTTCATTGGACTTTTATCTGGAACTGAAGCTTTTAAGGCTAGGGTCCTGCTGTCAGGCTTATTTCTTTTACTGGCTCTGCTCCCTTTCAGACAAAAGCAACACAAAAAAATTCAAACTGACCTTTTTTTTAATTACTTATTATTTTTCACAGTTTTTGGACTTCATATTCAAAGATTTGTTCTCTCAGGAAAAGAATATCATGTTCAATTTATATCACAGTAAGACCCAAAAGCTCACTTTCAGCCAAGTGCAATATGATGCTCTTAAAAAGACAGTTTTACAGTATTTCCAACAGTTCTGAGTGTGCTGAATGCTTAGCCAAGATGCAGTTTGACAAACGAGGTTCAGAATATGACTACTGCTAATGAGAGGCTGTTAACAACTGAGGAGAAGCATGTGGTACCAATGCTCCAACGCCAGCAGAGGGAAGGGGTTTCCTCAGTGATGAGAGGTTACTCACAGGGCTGCACTGGTTCCCTGAGCAGGTCTATTGTTGTTGGCACCCGTGCTGGAGGGACAAGGATCTCATCCCAACAGATGGCTCCTGTGGTGGGTACAGCGTGTGTGCTGTGTGCAATGTGTCAGGGCTTACAACAAGTGAAGTGTCTGCTCCACCTTGGTTTTCCACACTGCCATTGACTCGGTTCTCGAGTCAGTGCATTTCAAAAACCTGTTCACAGAGAGGTTTGTGGTATTCCTGGACTTGGCAGAGACCTCAGAGGCAAGAAGGGTAACAATGACAAACCCATCACCACCTTTCTTCCTTCAGCTAGAAGAATCCAGCGGTACAAGCCAAAAGATTTTTGGTAGGCCTGCCAAGGTTTGTAAATATGTCAAGGAGGGGAGGAAACTGTGTGACAGACCTTGTGCTTGAACAAAAATCACATGTGGACAGCTCACTCTCTGGTGCTTTAAAAGGAGAGAGCTTTCTAAGTTACTGCTTCTGCACTCTGCCAAAGCATTTCTAGACACTGGAGATGTTTTAGCTAAGCGTGCTCACTCTCCAGTAAGAAACAATACTGAAAGCATTATTCCTGATGTTTTGTCTATTTACCTGCTTCACAGCAGAGAGTAATATAATGCTCCTGGAAAAAAAAAAAATCCCTAAACCTGAGAATGGATAAATTATTTTCCTTCATATGATGATAACTTTACCTTTGTTTCAAATTATGCAGTAATTGCTCAGTGCTATTGACCACGAATAATACACGACAGGTCATGGCATGAGAACAAATGGCTTCCTGAACAACCAGATCAATGAGGTTTCCTAAGAATTTGCCTTCTTCTCCCAGCATTCTTGTTGCCACAATTTGGTGCTGGCTCTTGTTGTGCTTTCTATGTTGTGCATGGTATAATGCACCCTCACCAGTGCTCCCACAGTGTTCCTTGCACATCAAAACACTCAGCTCCCTCCTGTGCCTCCCTTTTACCATTTTGGGGATGCTGGCTGGCCAAGGGTCAGTCTGTGCTTGAAGGCACCCTGCATGTACAGAGCTGTTCTTTTAACAACCAAACCAAAGAGAATAGGACCTGCCTTCTGGAGAGAAAACCAGGATCTCCCTCCTCTGTCAAATTTAGTTGACATTTAAATGTGAAAAGCAAGACTGCAATCACAGAAGTTTTGTTCATATAAAAATGCAGACAAGTAAAGACTGCTTTTGGCCTTGAATCTAAAATATTTGTGTTATTCGTATGCATTATTCTACCTTTGAAGCAACTCAACATTTACTTTTTTCTTCTCTGCATAACATGCCATCATAACCATTTTATTGAATCAAAAATGTCTGATTATTATGGTTTATGTTCTGTACAGAAGCTGCCCCTGGTGCTCTTCCTTTGCTTTTCAACAGAGATTTACTAGAAAAGGCTGAAGAGCAGTGCTAGGGAGTCCTGAGATATACAGTATATCATGATTTCAAGCACTTATTCCATTTTCATTACTTATCTGTGCTTTCCAAACAAACTCTATCATGTAACAAAATGTAATGTACCTTCAATAAATATTTTCCTTTCATTCAGATTCTATTTACTCCAATGTGCAACAATTGCAACCATCATTTAAAATGAGGTTTTCCTTCAGAGGGAGGAATATAAGAGGCTCTTTGCTATTCAGTTGGAATTATACAGATCATAAAGTCAAGAAGAAATGGAAATCGAATTAAATTTTGAAACACAACCTTCTTATGAACCCTTGTAATTCATTGTTTGTGGAGATCATTCTTATTTAACCAGAACCCAAGAGGGAATATCCCAGACAGAATGTAAAGCTCTTTTCTGTAAACCTTGCTATATGTGATACTGTATAAAACTTATAACATCATTAGATTGCCAGCAGCTTGTTGAAGTCAGTAAGGACAGATGTTTTCTGATGTTTGTTTCACTTGAGAAGCTTATTCTTGGTTTCTATTGATTCTGTCTGATATACAGCAGCTACATTAGGAAATGTTCTATTCTCTGAGTTCTAAACAAAGGTGACTTGGGAAACTTCATGCATTTGTCTTAACATTTTATGTGATTATCTATGAAACTCACATTGAATATTTTTAGTATAAATAGCCAGGCATTTCTCCACCCACTGTAACACTTTCAATGCTCAAACCTAATATAAATCCATTCATTCTGACATCCAAAGGAACAATATTCATTTCATCATTGATTTCTGTTTATGTTTACTGTTCATCAATGGAAATGTATTTCTGTAATGCAGTCATCTGTGAAATTCTACATGGTTTAGTCCACAGCTTTATTTGATTACTGCTCTGGACAAATAGTATGTGTACCTGTCTTGCAATAAAGTAGATGCGTGAAAATTAACTACTCTAAAATCTTATTTACCTTGCATAGAGGTTATTTATCTAAGTCTTTCTAATTTACCTTCATTATTTTTTATTCTTTTTCCTAATCAATGCCTGTATTTTAAGAGGACACTCCTTATTTATTCTAAGACAAAAATGTTACAGTTTACCAGCTGAAGAGATTGCTGGTCACTCCTTCCTCCCTGCCTTCAGAGGCTGCTAAAGGAGTGGAGAGCTGGCAGCTGCAGAGTGAATGTGGTGTTCACCACTTCAGTCATATAACTAATTATTGTTATATTTGCACACCTTCCTTGGTAAAATTCCTTTGATTTAAATCCAGCTGGATCTATTTCTGCTAGTTTTGCTATGAATATATATATTTATATAGTATACCTTTTGCTATAGAATATACATATATATACATATACATATATACATATATATATATATACATACATATATATATACACACCTTCTTTGAGGAGAGGTGTGGAGCTTGCAGAGGTCAGATCCATGGAATTTCAGCATGGATCCATACAAATCCTTGTCCTTAACCCTTCCTTTGAGCAGTACTGAGTAAAGGACTCGTAATCACAAGCAATACCCCCTGAATTTCTGGCCACTTGGAACTGAACCACAACTCCACAAACAATTGTGAATTAATTTGTAACTCTATAGGTTAGAATAATCAGGATAAATGGGACCATGGCATTCAGTAACACACATGAAGCATTTTAGTGTGGAATAATTCAAGACAGCACTTGGCAAAGATCAACAGGCCCAATCTAACTAAATTTACCCATGCCAAAGGGGATCTTTAATGAGAGTTGGATGCCACATAATAACTTTTGCCAAAATAATGCTTCATCTACTGGCATTTCATAGAAATCATTATGATTTCCCAAAGATGCAAAAAAATATATATACCTCCTTGTGTTCAGCAGTCTATTTTTTCAACTGCTTGATAAAAAAAGAACCCCCCAGGACTTTTATTGAGAAATCCTTGTATTCTTACTTTATAAGTGGCAGCTAATAATGCCAATGCTTCAATACTCCACTCACTTGAACACAATGAAAACCTCTGGGGAGATCATTTAAGAAAATTAATGATATGGAGCCACCACATAAAATTCTGAATATCCTGAATGGGTTTTTTGAAAGAGATTTTTGATATATATCAGGCATTACAGTAAAATCTCTTTAGTGAATTAGAGTTTTCCATCCTATCACACTGAGAGCCATACAAGGTGTAACAAAAAGGCATTATGCTTGATTTGGTAGCCATGAGGAACTTGTATCTATCAATCACAGGTGGACTGAATGCAACACACACACCAGGCACCTTTGGGGAACATAAAGCTGTGAAATGTAGTTAGAGTGTAGCAGTACAGTTAATTTCTACTATTTTAGTATTATATTCCCAGGCTGTCTTTAGGCAATCATTCTTTTAAGGAAATTTAATTGTTTCAAATCCCTTATGATTCTTGCCTGTACATTAAAGGACACATTGCAAATAAAAACAATTTTAGAATGACACAAAGCTACTGCTTGGTGCTTTTATTCTGTGGCACTACACTGGCTTCTTATTTGAATATTAAATATTTAACTATTTAGCTTCTCTGCCAGAGGAGATATTTGTGTTTCTCATAGGTAATTTAAATTAGAAAGAGCACACCTAGGAAATAACTCCCATATTATATAAGCATTGAAGGCATTCTGGCCTTATTTTTTTGCATCCTTAGGTTTTGCTATAAGACCTTTCAATGTTAAAACACTGAAGGATCAGCTTCAGTGGAACTATTTAAAAGAATATTTTTGTAGTAGGTCTGTTTATTGCATTTAAAATTAAGATTAACAAAATCTTCATATTTTATTTACAAAATTATATTAAATTAATCGAGTTAATGTTTTTTTCTATATATATATATTTATATGTTCATAAATAGCATTTTATCCTTTCACTTAAAAACCTTGACAAAAAAATGCATAAATTGTTACAATCTTAACATCATAGCTAACACACTTATTCTTCTCTCAGATTATTTTCTGAATGCTCTTAATCAAGGAATTCATTGATTTGGAAAGGAAAATAAGCGGTGTTATTGTTTTCATTTAGTAGCTAATATGATAGATTAATAGACTCCATTTTAAAGAAAATGTATTTGCTGTAGAGATTTTTTTTTCCATTTCTGTCTCAGGAAAGTAGAGTTTATTGTGCTAATGGCAGCATATTTTACATATGCCTATTAATGTAATATCCTTGCATGGATAAAGAGTATATTTGTAAAAAAAAAAAAAAAAACAAAAAAAAGAAGTAGAGACGATTTACTACTAGATGAATCAGAGTAAGATTTCATTTCCCAAAAGAAGGTGATTTTTTCTAATTCCCTGAAAAACTATTTAAATGAGGCATCATTAGCCTCGGTGATTGGTGCTCAAGGTGTGCTGCTAGGTTTGCTGACCTTTTGATGAAATCCCTGGCGGTCCCTGACCCAGTTCTTCTGTGCTGACCATCTGAAATATGTTCTGATGCTTGCTGTTGTTAAGGTAGTCCCAGAACCAGTATAATTAGTGAGCCTTAAGCTATTTAGAGCTTGAAAAGACAAGAAACCATTCATATGGAAACTCACACCCTTGGTGTCTCTCCAAATGGAATCAACAATCATTGTGTGACCCTGGGAGCTTTTAACATACCTTGCAAGATTAATTTCCTATTTAACTCTCTTGCTTAAAAAAATATTGGCGTTTATAAATACAAAATATTATGTAGACAAAGCAGAGTTAGACGTTCTTAATAATGGTGCCAAGAAAGGACATGAGAATAGTAATTGACAGTATTTTTTAAATGCAATTGTTGTCTAACTCTGTTGGGAACAAAAAAAATTCAAATGCTATGCATGTATTTGAATTTTGGTAGGTTTTATGTATATTGGAAAGAAGTAGTAATCTCTAGCTAAATAAAAAAGAAGTCCCTCTGGGCTTTGTTTTGAGCAAGGGCACTGAATGTTACAGAAAATTCAAGTCAAGTTATGGCTAGTATATCAGTTTGATTTATAAAAACAAACAATCATTGAAGGGTTTGGGTTTGAAGGCACCTGGAAGATAATCATCATAAAATTCCAATCCCCTGCCATGGGCAGGGACACCTTCCCCTAGACCAGGTTGCTCAAAAACCCCATCCAGCCTGGCCTTGAACACTTGCAGGGATGGGGGTACACACATCTCCTGTTTGTTACAGACTAGTGTGTTCTGAAAACACAGAATATAAAGAAACCTGGAAATCAGACAGCTGCAAACCATATTGTCATACCATGAGTCTTAATAGTTTCTATGGAATACATAAAAAGTACAGAAAACATCCAAACTGTTCTAATCCTCTACAATTTCACCCCCAGAGTCTCAATTTCCTTCTATCCTTGTAGTGGCATTAAGAAGCCAAACTCACTGACACAGAAGGAAATGCTGACTAAATAATTTGTCAAGGAAATAATTTGCAAGGAAATAAATAATTTGCAAGGAAAACACCAGCTAATCACTCAAGATCTTCTCCACTGCTGCTCCACTACAGAAGTAGAGGCAAGTGGCCACTGGGTATTTGCGGTGCTTCACTCACTGATTTCTGTGTAAGATGAAAATAAATATAAGATTCCATTTATATGGAATACTTCACTTTATTATAAACTACAGGTTATAATCGAAGTTCTTGTCCTGACTCTTTGACTGCTCTGATACAGCCCTGAACATTCTTTATCCCTACTGGAAAAGACAAATAAATAAGCAAATGAAAAATTCTAATTAAGAAATACTCTGTACCTCATAGGACAGGACTTTACATTATCATGGTAGAAAAGTAAGGAAATTACATTTGAGAAGCTGCTGGAGGACTTAGGGCCCTGTGTTGTTCTAGTTGAACTCATTTTCTTAACTCAGTTTTAAGTAGTTTTTTTAGATCTTCCCATAGATAGTATTTAGTGAATCCATTGCTTGCTGATATAATTCAACTGGAGTTGGTCGGATGGGCATTGGATCAGTCCTACCATGAACAGATGTGTTATGGCTAGTGGGAAATTAATAAAAGCAGCAAGAGATTGTAGTGAGTTATAATTTCTCACTGTGCTCAGTTCAAGCTGTGTCCTGGTGGATGCACAACACGTCCCAGCAGCACTGCAGAGCATATCACAGGGACACAGTTTTGGGAATGCTAACTCAGCCTTTTCAAACTGCATCCCTTTGGTACACTTGTCTGCCTAAATACATCCTTCCAGCTTTGATCAGGCTGCCAAAATAACTGTGTCGTGACGCTTTCTCTTTGTCTCAGCGCAGCTTCTGGACAGCAGATTTGAAGAGCATCTGCAGCTACAAAAAGACCTTAACCTTAACACAAGGGCATTTCCCAACAACAAAAAAAATAGTAGAAAATTCATAAAGATGCCATATGGGTATTACAAAAGAATTAATTATTCAGAATTGAAAACTAGATCCATTCACTCTTCAGAGAACTTTTAAAGACCCAGATAAGAAGGAGATCTCAACAAGTATTTTCTGTCTAGGTATTACGTTTACAGTCATGTGGGTTTAAAATAGAAATAAATAATTTATTCTGTTCTATAATTCTATTATATAATCTATTCTATTTGATTATAAACCATTCTGTTCTCCTCTGAGACCCTACTCTCTTGATATTTGTAGCTGCCTTGGTTTGGATCAATATTCAGTATGTAGATAGATTAGATGATATTCTGTGTGAACACAGAAACACAAAGACAATCTATGCTGAAACACTTGTGTGTATACAGGTGGATAAGCCTATAAATGACATATTGAATTTATATATCAATTAATTAGTTTATAAATCACATAAGGAGGCATATTCTAACACATTGGCATGGCAAAAGCACATCCCTCTCAATAATAGGGCTCTATAACTCTAACTTGTGCTACGGGAAGAAAGAGCAAAGAGCTCCTAATCTTGGTGATGTTTTCCATCTTTTTCTTGAGAGAAAATGCCTCTGCATTCTTGACCTCATGGGCAGACAAACAATCTTGCTGTTCCTCACATGAGTTTTTGTTTTTCCAAGATAATAGTTATCTTCAGGCAGGTTAAGATATACAAAACCTTTTTTTTTTGCATAAGTTTTTACATTATAGAATCACAAACTGCTTGAGCTTGGTAGGGACCTATAGAGTTAATCTTGTCCAGTCCCTCTTCTCAAGCAGGGCCACCTATAGCTGGGTGCCCAGGATCTTTCCCAGGTGGATTTTGATTATCTCCAAGGGTGGAGATTCCAAAGCCTCTCTGGGAAGCCTCTGCCAGGGGTCAGCTATGGTCATATGAAAAAGTGAAAAATCAAACCATGGTGATTACTGAGAATTTTATTTTCTCCTCCAAATCTTCAGTTCTTGCAAAAGCCTTCAAATACATGTATGGAGTATTTGTATACAGTATACAAATATACATTTGTACAAATACATTTGTGTACTCAGTATACAAATCCTGAGTGTGTTGTCTATATCTGCTCTTTTTTAAAATTTTCTTTATTTTTTACAGAGGGTTTATTTAATTGCTTGTTGCATAATATCTAATTTTTCGTCATGTTCTAGATATGATTTTATTAATTCTTAATAAGGATAGAAAGAGAACCACTTATATATATATATATATATGCATTTAAATTTTGTATAAAAATCCAGTCAACTCATGGGTGATGCTGTGTGCTCCAGAACTGAAAACCATTTGAGTGCATATTGCACAACAGTGTTCACAGGATTCCCACAGATTTCTACAGTATATTTCACAAATAAGTTTCCTATTTGATCCATCTGATAATGGTCTGGATGTTGAAATTAAACAACTGGAATTGTGAAGGAAAAGTAACTCTAAAGCCATTTTCAACCTCCTGTGATGTACTTACTGTCCATTAAACGTGGTCTATAAACTCTCTGCAATACTTGTACACTGCACAGTAGTTTTCCCAAGTGGAACAGGCATCTTCCTTCCCACCAGACTTTTATGCTAAATTTGTCTTTTGAGGTTTTGGAAGACATCCTGAACACTAGCTTTGTAATCACTTGATCAAAAAGTTCCTTTTACCTTCTTTTTCCTTTATCTTGAGCTTCCTGTCAAAACTTATAATTGCCATTGATGGAAATGCAATACTATCCACTTGTTTTTAATCAAAAAATAAAGTAATCTACATATGAAACGATGAAAGGCCTCATTACACACTAGAACACAAGTAAATTACCTTGCTGAAATGGAAGAAATTATACTTTGCTATCAAAACTTTAAATCTCCTGAAAAGTGATTTGGTCTCCCTTGGGCAGTGCTTACTCCTAACAGAAAAAGACAATTTTTATATTTGGTTTTGCACTACTCCAGAAACAAGTCAGAGAAATTTGTTCCGCAAAAGATTAGACAAAAATAAATACAGAATAATATTCTTCAGTGGTTTTTGAGTGGTTAAGTTATGCATGTATAAGTGGTTTGGTTACTCTATTCCTTCTTTTCCTGGTAGTTGTTCAGAAACAAACCATGAAATGAAGGAAATAAAATTAAAGAAAAGGGAAGAAGGATGAAGCAACTGTTTCTTATTACCTCACAAGGACCATCTGATGAGAAGAAAAAGAAGAGTCTAAGCAGAGGCAGAGAATCTCATAAAAAGGCTAGTGGTTTGGAAGAGATTATTTCAAAGTACTCACACATAACAAACAACAGGGTTCTGCTTATATTTAGGAGTGAAAAATAATTTGGTATTTTCTGCAATAAAGACAGCAGCAGTGAGTTTTAGTAGTAGCTTTTTCACTGCCTTTTAGGAAGTATTAGACAAAAGCCCTATAAATAATATATTCTCCAGTAAATTGTACCTCAGAAAAACATCTCCATCCTTATACAAGGGTCACTGAAAATCAATACAGTTCCTTCTAGAAAGCTCCCTACAATGTTTTAACACTAGTAGGTGATGGTTCAACTTGTTAAGGTTTATGGATAAGCAACACACAAGAATCATGTGCACACACACAACACTGTGTGGCTGGCAGCACTTCCAGAGGATCTGACAAAAATAACTGTGGATTTGATAGATTTTGATCTCTTAACTGTGGGACAAGAGCTGCAGTTAGAAACAGTGCAAGCAGGGGAGATCAGTTTTGATGGGAAATCCTGAATCAATAGCCTATTTGTGCTTTTAGACTTCCATGTATTGGGTTCAACACCATTACATACACACACAAAACACTGAAAAGAAATTGCTGGCAGCATTTCCAGAGAGAGTTGACAAAAATAACTGTGGATATGCTGATAGATGTTGATGTATGAACTCTGGGAGAAGAGCTGCAGTTAAAAACAGTGCAAACAGGGATCAGTTTTGATGGGAAATCCTAAATTGACAGCCTATTTGTGTTTTTAGACTTCCATGTATTGGGTTCAACACCATCTCCCCCAGAATTCTTGAATCCAAGCAGGGATGTTATAGTCTGGATGGGTGAAGTACCAAATAAGCAAAAACTTGATGATGCACCACCTAAAATTTAATAGTGATGGGCAGCAGCCCACCCAGAGAACTGTGCCAAAAGAGGGACCATGTCTGTCCTGGGACCTGGCCTGCCCAAGGTCCTTATCAGCCACCTGGAAGAGGGCAGGGAAGGCACTTTCCTCCTGCTGACAGGCAAAACCAAGCTGGGGAACCAGTCCACATGTCCAACAGCAGGGCTGCCAGCTGCAGGGAGCCAGGCTGCAGGAATGGCCCAACAGTGACCGTGTTCACAGGGGTCCGAGGATGAGGAAGAGATGAGGATCTGACTCCATGTTTCAGAAGGCTTGATTTATTATTTTATGATATATATTATATTAAAACTATACTAAAAGAATGTAAGAAAGGATTTCATCAGAAGGCTGGCTAAGAATAGCAAAAGATAGAATGAATAACAAAGGCTTGTGTCTCGGACAGAGAGTCCGAGCCAGCTGGGCTGTGATCGGACATTAATTAGAAACAATCCCGAGACCAATCCCAGATGCACCTGTTGCATTCCACAGCAGCAGATAACCATTGTTCACATTTTGTTCCTGAGGCCTCTCAGGAGGCTTCTCAGGAGGAAAAATCCTAAGGAAAGGATTTTTCATAAAAGATGTGTGTGACACAACAGGAACATAATGACCTTTAACAAGGACAGATGCAAATCCTGCTGTGGAAAGGAAGGCAGGATGAATCCCTTGCACCCAAAAGGGCTGGGAAGCAGCTCTGCTGGGTGGGCACTGAGGCTCTGGGTCAGCACAAAGTTCAGCCTTTCCTGCCCTCCAAATAAAGCCATTGACAAACTGGGCTGAGCTCAGCAGAAGGCCAAGCAGGATGCTCAGGGCTGGAGTGCTTGCCTGGGGGGCTGAGGAACCAGGGCTTGCTCAGCCTGGGGAAAAGACAATCACAGGGGACTGAAGAGCCAGAGCTCAGCCTCCCTGCCTGCTGCAGGGGTCACTGAACACAGGGACATGTGCCCCTCACAGGGGGCTGTGGCAGAGAGAGGGACAAGTGGCATAAAACAAAGCAAGAGAGGCTCAGACTGGACAGGAGAAATTTTCCTCCCTATGAGGACAGGCAGCCAGTGGAGCAGGCTGCCCAAAGAGGCTGTGCCAGCTCTGTCCTTGGAAGTTTTCAAGACCTAACTGGGTGAAGCCCTGACCAGACTGGTCTGACCTCATACTTGACCCTGCTTGCTTAGCAAGTTAGACTTGAGACCCCCAATCATTGCTTTCAACCTGAATTAGCCTGCACATCCATGATCCTACATAGTAAATATTATCATAAATAACCAACAATGGTAATACTCAAAACTACAGAAAATACATTTTGGTGCTTTTCCTGTGCTACTCATGAAAGTGCATTATTGTAGACACAATAAATTAATGTTCTCATCTATGCAGGGCTTTTCACTGCTATGTATGTAACGTAATCATCTGCATTACTAACTTCCTGCTTCTTTAAATAAAACAATTTGCCTGGCTAAAATCAAAGACTAACTTGTCTAACACCCTGATGAAGATGATGGGGAGTGATGTCCTCTTACCTTGCTCATCCTGTGATAATTCATACTATTTTGACCTAGTGGCAGAAATTTGCACTTCAAGACATCTTCACAAATTGCTTTGCATACTTAATTCACTGAACTGACAGCAGTGTCTGAGGGTAATTTGCTCTGTCTTTGCTCTTGCTAGGAGGCCCTCAGCAGAAAGCCTCTCATCAACTCCAGGGGTTCTTGTCTGTGACAGCCCAAATGGAAAAGAGAAACTAGAATATGCTGTGAATGCATTTTATTTTGATTTTACTTGTCTTGTAATTAATTAGGAACATGTGAACTCAAGATTAAAATGCTCATCCTGGGGAATCAAATCGAGCATGCAGAGCCTCTCATAGCCTGTCACAAATCTAAATATATGGAAAGGAGACTTTAAACTCCTGGCTGAGAAGTGCTCTAGAATCTATGTAGTATCACATCATAAATTTCTATCCTACATTTTTTTAACTGCTTCCCTTTTTGTCAAGGGTTAACATGAATAAAAGCTTAGAATCCCCTTTCATAAAAGCCCAGATTTTGAGTACGGTTTGAAGATAAGCTATTTATCAATAACTGTATTTCTCCAAAAGCAATGTGTTTTTTTTCTATTTGTTCTCTAAAATCACAAGGCTGGCAACAAATGCAGCCACATCTCCCTTTCATTAAGGTCTCCATCAAAATAAACTTGCTGTTCCCTAACTATTTTAGTAGCTCTTTCCTGCACCTTCTCAAACTCAAATTCATCCTCTTGAGATATGGATGTTGATAAAAATTCCTAGCACCTCAACTATAAAGATGCATTTACTGCTGCCAAAGTCAGTATTAGACAAATCCTTCACACAATATTCTGGCTCTCACTGATTGAGAAACATGGGACATTGCCATGCTTTCTGTTTTAATAAAAACTCTGCCTTGAAGTGTAACATGATATTTGGAGGAGGAGATTTTCTATTAACTTTTTCATGAAAATTGGCAGTGCAAGATTTATATAAGTGGGAGTACTTGTGCTCCAATATTGCTAATATGAGTTTTGATTAAGTTATTATTGCTTTCATATCAGCGTTGCCTGCTGTCATTGACAGGCAATCCTGTTGATTTATTTTTAATATTGACATCTATATTTTAATACATATTAAGAGCAAATCCTCACTATCTGTGTCAGAAGATTGCCTGCAAAGAGAAGGATAAAACTGAAAGGACTTTTCTGGCAGTTTAGATTGACATGGGGAACAGAAAGCTTTGCTGATAGACAAGAGCAGGGGACCTTTCTTTTTCCTCTTTTTTTTTTTTTTTTTTTTTTTTTTTTTTAATAGGCATAACAGCACCCATCTGTTCCTGGAATTAGAGTGCAGATGTAGTCTAAGAAGTAACTTTGTAAAATTGGAAGATTGGTATCATGGGGCTTTGTGTTCATTCTTTCAGTTACTCAAGAGCACACTTGCTCAGTTAGCAAGTTTTAAAAAAGAGGGGAAAGGGTTTTAACTGCAAGCTTTGTACATATCCTGGGATGTAAATGCCCAGCCGAAATCTACTCTGTGGTACCACTAGCAATAAGGATTCTGTAACTACAAAAAAAAATAAAACCTTGCTGCTATCTGATCTAGTGGTTCGTTCAGCCCTGTCAGATGTTTGTGGGTTCTGCAGTGCAAACAAGTGTTTGTTTTTCTCTACAGGTGGTTGCCCTGATGAAAGCAGTGCAATATGAGACTTGCCAATAGCTCACTTGGAATTCTTGCATGGAAATTAGATTTTTGCTTTGTTCAGACATCACTAGCTACCTGCTTCCCATCTGAAATTACAGCCTGCTTCAAATCAAAAACATCCACATTGCAGCCTCAACCTTCATCCATCACTTTTTGCAGCCCATTAGCCAAACTGCTTTTGCTGTGTGGTTTACCCCCTAATATTGGTCTTTCTTTCCAACTTGCACAAAAGATTATAATTTACAAGGAATATCAAATAGTAAATGTTTATTGCCAAAATTTTTATTTCTCATCCTGCTCCATATCACAGCTTTTTCTCCTCTCCCCTCTTCCTCTCAGCCACAAAATCTGTATGTACATTTACTACATCTACTAACCTTTAAAAAAGTGAAACATACTCCCATTTCTCACAAGGTATTAGTGTAGGTTTCCACCTTTGATGTCAAAGAAATATTTTTTAACATGTTTTCTGAACTACCACCTTTCAAAACAAGCAACCTGTAATACCTATGCAAAATAACTGGACTAGAGGAAGAAATGTCTCAGACATGGCCATGAAATGAAGATAGATTTCCCCTTAAATGCTCTCCAAGGCCAATCTGTCCTATTTCACATGGGACAAGCAGTGAGCCACTAAGAACAATTCTCCTGATGACATAACAACATAGTAGTAATGAAGGAAGGCAACGTGAGAAAAGAGGAATCCTTTGTTATACAAAAGAATACCACCACCATATTTTCAGGATTAAAATCAGAGGGAAAAAACTGAAGACTAATTTCAGGTCTCAGTTGGGAACCACAGGATTGCTTTGCATACTGGAAGAGTTGTCTGAGAAAACCAGGAATAAAAAAGTATTTGGAAATATCCCTTTATAAAGTTATGACTCTACTTAATGAGGAGTGGTGATCCTTGCCTGCAAATGTTTGGCTGTGTAGTGTTAATTTAACAAGCCATCCTTCTGGTCTCTGTAACACAAGTGATACTCTGTGATCTGGTAAATGATCCCCAATATTTATGTCACAGTTGATTTAACAGGAAATGTGCTACTTCCTGGGATATCCTGCATGCACACACTTCAATGGCACAGCACAATGCAATCTCAGAGATTATTCTGCAGCCTCTGATTATGTGGAAAATAACTGAGCTTCATACTTGACACCTACTGCCTTTGCACTGCTTTGGGGGAGGAAAAAAGATCCTGTGAGCCAAGAGGAAACATTTTCTTTACTGTTCAGGCTGGCACGCCACATCTGATATCGGATGTGGAAATATAAATTACTTCAGCCTTTTCTTGAAAATCTGTTCCAACAGTAAATATTAAACAGAGACATCTGTTTAGTAGCTTTAGTCAAGATGGTTTTATCCTATGCTCTTCAGGTTTCCCTATTCCCTGCTGCAGAGTTGTGGCTCCCAGAGCTTCTCCAGTACTATGGGACATCACTCAACACATCATCTGCTCCATTTAGTGACTAAATACAAACCCTTCTCTTAGAAATCCTGATGTTTTTAAAGGCATTTCCTTCTGTGATCTTTTTTTTCTAAATTCTCCATCCCCTCCAGTATCTTATTCAGGTGATTTTCCATATTCTTCCTCTGATATACAGTGGTAACTCTGCTAGATCTTTTTCCTTGCTTACTTTCCTCTTCTGTTTGTGCCCATTATCTTCTCCAGGAATTATAAAAATAACCAAAAAAACCCAAAAAAACCCAAAAAAACAAAAACAACAACAAAAAAACAATGATGGGCAACTTTCGGATTTCTTTTCCCTCTAAAATAACTGCCTAAACAATATCTTGGACATCTCCACAGCCTAAACCTGAAAAAGAACGGAATTCCTACTTGCATCGTCCATTCCCCTGTCTTCCTTTAGTGATCAAATTAAATTTCATTCTATTCTCTCAGTCTTATCACCTGATTCTCCATTCTAAACTTAAACTCAAGTTGATGGGGATGTGAAATTTCTTGCAATCTTTTTTCTTAATGTCTGTAGAAAGAGAAACAAGCGTGCCCATGTGGCATTTCAGAAACCTAATTTGTGTGTCTTCCTTAGGACAAATTAAATACAACACAAAGTATCTAACTCATATTCTTTTAGCCTATTGAATCTCACTGTGATTTGGCCTGTTCTTTATGCATATTGTTTGAATAGCTATTTAGATTTGTGCTCTTACACATCTTAACAATGCAATTATTTTCCAGACTGACCTTGTCACTGTAGAACTGATCTTATGTGAAGATGCAGACAAGGCAATCTTCCAGCCTCATTTCTTTACACTGACAGAGCTAAAGTTAAAAGTTCTTAACTTTTTTATCCCCAAATTCTTTGCTGAATAAATCCAACTACATCTAGGATCTATGCTGCCTATGTGGTCACATCAGCTTTTAGATTTTTCAATTCTTTGGTATTTCTCTGGTATTAAATATGCATTAAAAAAAACCTTTTAGTGAACTCCTTCGGTCTAATACTGTTGTAATGCATATGGAACAATCCTCAGTGTCTGAACTTCTCTTGATTGTGTGGTTCATTTAGCCCCTACCTATGCACAATAGAAATGCTTTCTGAAAGTGATTATCTTTAATATAGATGCATATAAAGCTTCTCCAGTTGTCTACAGTTAATAAACACTAATAATTGTTTTGATTATAAAACCCTGATGGTCTATAAAAAGTGTAATGTCTAGAGGATGTCACTTTACCATTATGATTAAAAAAAAATCTAGAGTTCAGTCCTATAACATACTGGGAACCATGAGTAAGCAAACAGAATGTTGTAATTTCCTTTTTGTAATAATCTTGAAATGTATTAACAACATCAAATTTATCTGAAACATTTTGGGTTATTATATTTAGGAAGGAGTCAGAATTTTCAGTACAAATAAGCTTTTGGAATGGTTTTTGTTTTGAAGAATAGAATTCTAAAGGTAAGAGAGAACAAAAATTATCTTAGAATTCTTCTGTAAAATCCATTAATTCCATATTAGGCCCATATGAATGAGCCCACAATTAGAAGGGGAAAAAGAAAAGGCAACTTTACCTATAAGGTTGCATTCCAATGAGTATTATTTTTAAACTCTTACTGATTACTAGAGAAACCTGTTGGACTAATTTTAATAAACACCTCAGGGCTTTTCCATATAAACCAAGGTAAGCACACAGTGCTACTGATTACTATTACACAGAGGAGAAAAAATACTGGATCATTAAATCTTTAAATGTGTAAAACTTGGTCTTTCCTTTGCTTGGTGCTCATTCAAATAGAGGCACAAAATATCTAATTAAACAAGACCAGTCATCTTCTAGGTGTTAATTTTTTTTCAGCTTTGCCTGTAACTTGATCCTGACTTTTGTGCCCACTTGGAAAACACCTATTAAAATACGGCCTGGAGTTAAGAAGTGGAGCCTGTGGGGAGATGCTAGAGCAGGGCTGACTTTGTCAGTGCTCTCAAGTGACCCCACCATTCCCTCAGAGGCAGGTTAAACAGCTGCAATGCCCTGCAGATGCTGGGATGCAGTGCCCAGAGGCTCGTGCGCACCTCGGAACAGGACAAGGCTCCTTGGGGGTGCCACATGCAGAAGGGTCTGTGCTCTGTTTGGGACACCGTCCCAAGCCCCCAGGCTCAGAGTGCAGGTGTTGTCTTAAACACTGCCTGATTTGCCTTAAATACTGGAGCAGGAGTGCCTGCAGCCCTTGCACCCTCTGCCTGCCACCACCCTCCCCTGCACTTGTCATGGGAGCACCTGCTTAAAGCCTCCAGCCCCTGTCCAGTGTTAAAAAAATGATGGGATCTCCTTCTAAATCCTCACCCCTGTTGCTTAAGGGGGCTTTTGGGGTGCATATGGGGCAGGTGTGAGGCTGTCAGGTGCAGGAATCTGCCTGCAGAGCACCAGCCCCAGACCTGGGATGGGGACAGGAACTGACAGCTCATCTCCAGGTAAAACTAAATCGGTTTATTATGAAAAGAGTCTGACTCTCCGTTCCAAGTAAATTAGTGGCTGTTTAAACACAAGAACCAGAGATCATGATTCCCATCCCTGTTTTCTGAAAGCATAAGTCTAACTTACAGTAAGGAAAAAATTCATTTTTAAAGCTGTATTTTGTCAATATGACGATCCCATGTGCATCAGAAATGAACATGGAATGAATTTGGAGCATGCAAGGGGAAGAATTTAGAACAAAATAGGAATATTCAAAATGTAGAAAAGTCTAAATAATCCATGTGCAGCAAGATTCATGTGATGTTTTCCTAAAAAGGCATCTATCACGACTGAGGCAAAATTTGTATCACTTTACTTTTTTTTTTAGCTTTTTAGAAAAAAAATAAATTTCAAACTGAAATAAAATTATGTGTCAAGGTTTTAAACCACATGCAGAGATGATTGTGAGGGGCAGGTGATGAAAGCTGCAATCACTGTAAGTGGCATATAACAGGGCCTGAAGTTTTATGAATAGACAAGAAATTGCTCTCTCTCTTATATACCTGCCTATCCTCCACTTGTACCCTGCAAGACCATTTTAGTTAGGGATATCTGAGTCACACTGGACCACCAGAAGTTCATGAAAACCCGTGACTGCAGCTGAGATGGGCTGTGGTCAGTGACTCCTGGAGCTGGAAAACATTTCAGGCTGCAGAGGAGTTACAGGATTGGATTCCTCAGAGATCAGTGCTGTATGGTGCTGCTTATTCTGTGGCTTTTCTTATTTGGCCTAGAGACACATTTCTGTAGTTTATGCAAAGCAGAAGGCAATGAAACACACTCTACTCCAATCACATTTAGTCTCATTTGGGTTTTCTTCCCTGCTGCAACGTATTTTACTTTTGTTTATAACAGAAACAAAGCAAAAAAAAATCCCCAAATAAACATATGGAAAAATCCCCTTGGTCTTTGGAAAATTTTCTTTGAGATGATACATTGCCTCATGCACTAATATACGCAGTTCAAAGGAAAATAATGGGTGCATTGTCTCAACAAAGCAAATTTAAACATTTAAATCATTGACATGTACTAACACACACACAAGGACACTCTTGGTTAGTTAAAAGGCACAACAATATTTCCCACCAGCGCTAACAACGTTGAACTTCTAAAGGTGATGGAGAAAGAGAGCCAGCTAGCAGAGATGATTAAAGGAACGTGTACAGGTGGCAGTGGCAGATGGGGTGGCAGTGCCAGGAGGAGGCAGTCAGGAATATTTTGGAAAGGTGCACTCTACCTGTGTAGCCCAGCGAATTGTCGCCGTGATCAGAGGTGGGGAGTGGCGTCCCGCTGTCGTTCCCCCTCTCTGCGTCCTCGGAGTCTGTCGGAAACAACACCAGAGCTGCTGATGGGGTCACAGGAGTAACAGGAGTTGCCATTTTGATCACAACACGTCCAGACACAATTAAATCCACACATGACAGCAAGAGCCACAGTGCCAGTGCACGGCACACCTCGTCCTTCCCCTTCTTGCGTGGATGAGCCTGTGAGAGCATGGTCCAGGCTCCCCAAAAAGCTGTTCCCTCTTGTCCCCTCTTGTCCCCTGTGCCAGTGTCGCTCTGCAGCTCTCCAGGCACGGTGGCCACCCTGCTAAGCAGCCAGCACAGGCTGTGAGAGGAGCATATGGGGACGGCAGGGCAGGGGAGCTGAATGCTAGCATCGCTAATTTCCCACCTTATTGTTAATCAAAGCTATTGACTGTGATCACTCCCCATCATCGCTTCATCTCCTGGCAATTACAGACCCGGGGGACTTCACCTCTTTGTGGGGAGGAGGCAGGGGGGCGGCTGGGGCTGGGCGAGCACCGAGGGGCTGCGAGATGGGGCAGGGGATGGGGGCTCAGCCTCCACCCAAAGGAGAGGCTCAGCATCACCAAGATGCGCTTTGCGCTGCAAGATCCTCGCAAGGAATCGCTCCCTTTTCATGTCACATTGGAAAAAGGGAAAAAAGGGAAGGCAGCTGGTCAGCTAAACACATAAACGAACAGATGTTGTAAGAGCTTCATAAATGAAGACAGGTTTTAAGGGATAAATTGCAGATCAAAACGCCACAAAGCAAACACCATGAATATAACTCGTAATGATAAACTAAATAATTCAAAACACACAACAACAAAAAAATTAAATCCCAGTTGCTTTGAAAACAAAACAGCACAACTCAAGGGAATTTGTCGACAAGATCACTGTCCCTTTTACTCTCAATGTAAACTTGTTCATTAACCTTAACTCCTATTTTACTTTTGATAGTGTACTGCCCAACACATAATAACCAAAAAGAAAAATTAGTATTTTGTTGAGAAGAAAACTTCAAGAAGCAAATGTCTTTGCAAAAATAACACTGCTGCAACAATACGCTGCTTTTCTCCTTTTTTCTCTGTTGACAGGTGTCAGATAATTTATTAATTATTGCAAAGACATGTTTTGCTCTCTCAGACATATTCTGGACTTCTACAATGACTGAAAATAACTGTTCATTTTCAACAAAATCCACACTGCTAAAAATTACTCTGAAGTTTGACAAAACACCAAAAGCAACTGTATATGAAGCAAACCTAGAAAAAAGAAAAGAAGTGGACTTTTTTTTCTGCATGCTGGATTTTACTAGCTCAGTCATTCTCATTTTTAGAATGCAATGCCAAACATTCATTTCTCCATTTGTTCTCTAAACAATCTTAGAGACACTATCCTTAAAAATCAAAATCTTTTTAATGAGTTAGAAAGGAAAAATATTAAGAAAACCAAAATCCTCAAGACCAACCCACTCAAGGAGACTTATTGGAAAAAAAATATTTCTTTAGAAAAGTCAATTAAAGGATTGATAGCATGCCTTTCAAAATACAGTCGTGCAAATTAAGAAAATAAAAGACCAAACAACAAAAAAGCAGCCGAACACCAAGATGATGTTTCATCTTGGCAGATGAAAGAAGTGAAATATGTTCGTTTATTGGCCCATTCATCTTTGCTGGCTCACTAATGGCCAATGTCACGTACATCTTTAAAATCTGCTCTGAAAATGGCTGCAGATTGACTGGATCAACACTCTCTTTCTCCAGATTGCTCACTCATTTGCATTCAGGGGTTGATTGGGTCAAAGTTTTAAATTACTGCAGTAAAGGACAGAAGGACGGGTCTTCTTATTAATTTACGTGGCAGAGGCTGTGCCTACCTTTTTTGGTGCAAGGGTTTATAATTGAGTACAGGGAGCCCAGACCAAATTTAACCAGTGAACCTGCTGCTCATCATTCTGAGAGATTGATTGCATTCTGGGAGATGTAACCCCACACTGCTCAAAATGATTGAGGGGGAAGAAGATGCACTGAAAGCTACTGGAAGTGTCCTGTGTGTCACTGGAATATTTGGTCTCATGTACAAAATATAATTGCACAATGAATCGGACTTTTTACCCAAGATAGGCCCTCAGATTTGGAATTCCAAACAGTGGGCATCCTCCTCACACCACCTCACAACCTCACAATGCAAATGCCCCTATCAAAACTCAAAACTCCCCTTAGGAGTTTCAACAGGATCAGTCTCCAATAGAGAACTGCTGTGACTTCAATAAAGCCAACAGGCTAGGAGAGCAGCAGCTGTAAAAACCAGGATACAACTACTGGGAGCTATTTAGGCTTGCAAGTCTTGGCTCCAATCACTCAGTAAAAGTAAATGAGGGAGAGAATTAGTCTCTTTTTGACACTACTGGTACTTACATGGTGTCTGTTAGTGACAATGCACTTGTTATTTGCAATCTAAAACTATACAGACCTTGTTCACTCTCTCAGTCTTGGAGGAAGGCTACTTTTCCACCTGATATTGTAAATTATACTCAACTAATGCTAAATTATGGTCTCTGGCTGGAAATGACTTACTAATGATGAATTCTACCCATTTCATTGAACAATAAGTGCTACATTTTGGGCTGTTGCCCTCTGTGCTGGGCTGAATTTAATTTCAGCTCCGTCAGAAGTTCCAGCTTTGCTTGGGAGTCTCTGTAATATCTTAACAGAGGTAAAGTAGTGTTGACTTAAATAACACATTTCACTGTAGGACTGCTGTGAAGGCACTTTGTTGAATGGGTAGTAAAAATCCTGAATGTTAAGACATGATGTATTTCTTATGACTGCCATGCTGTAAGATCAGGCAATTTTCAACTTGGCTCTCCTAAACATAATAAACATTTTTACATCATTATACTTTTTGAACTTGTTACAATGCCAGAAAATATGAAGCAAATGAACTATAAACCCAAGAACAATTCACCTGACATGTGAAGAATTTACAGTTCTGTCTGAGACAAAGCAGAGGCTGAATCTGGTGCCTGATCCCTCAAAGAAATGTCATAATGAGTCCTTAAGAGGTTTAACAGAAGTGACAGAGAGAGATATCCCTTAAAAAAATATCTCTCCAGTGTGGTTGGACATTTGGGTTGAATTTCTATATCAGACAAGAAGTATTTAAACCAAGGTTTCTATTTTTTCTTAGCTGCCCAAAAAAGGGCCCATTTTCACTGAAATAAAACTTAAACTTTAAAAGGATGTCTAGGCCATAATTGGTTCATTCATTATTTAAAAAAACCCCAAACAAACAAACAAACAAACAAAGAAACAAAAAAACTCCAACAGAAACAACCAAAGAAGCCCAAAAAACTGCCCAAAAAACCAACACAGCACACCCTTCCCCACAAAAAATAAAATCCAACACAAAAAATACTTCTATCTATAAGTATACAAAACTTCAGGAAGAAGACAACATTTTTTCCCCTCTTTTTTTCTCCCTTTTTAATATAGTTCCAAATGAGTTTATTTGGGAAGAGGAAGTTGAAAAGTGAAGCCTTGATTAACAAAAAATAAGGATCAAGAACCCCTTAGCAATTGCTACTACACTTTTCTTTCACAGAAGCACTTGAGATGCTTTTCATTTGAGAGGGGCAGCCCCCTATTATGATGAAAAAAATCTCATTCCCTCTTTCCATGGAAATTTCCACAGCCACCATTCATTAAGTTGGGCAAGACATTAAAAAAAAAACCAAAACTCAACAAATATCTACTTGGACTAGAGAGGAGAATGTTAAATTTACCAGCACTCAGTGCTCCAGATTTTTGATGGAATGTTTTCAAGCTTACTCAGCCCAAGCACATCTGACCCCTTCCAAGCATAATGAGGATTTTGCATAGTCATACAGGTTCAGAACAGTTTTAGGTGCTAATGGAGAGTTGGAGAGCACAGATTTATGTGAATGTGAGGAGCCTTTTCCAATTAAATTTCTACTGAAATCTCTAAGTTATTCCATTTTATTGGATGGTCACCCCATTCATGCTTTAATTTACCTATCCTTAGCTCTTTATAACTTTTAGAAAATCCAAATAGTAAGTATTTACTATTGGCTCCTAGAACATGTCTAACTAGACAGACACACTTATTTTCACAGCTATTTATATTCAAGTGCATTTTAAAATCCTAAATTCAAAACTTATATTAAACATATTTTTAACCATGGCTCTTCTCTTCATAGAAAAGTCACGAGTGATTTTTTTCCCCACTGGTAAGAGAAAGTGATGCCATCAGTTATTGCTTCTTTTGAACCAGGAGATATATCTGGATGACACATTTTATTGATAATGCATCCTTAAAAATCCCCAGATGATTCAGTATTGATGCCCTGGCCCAGCCTCCTGGTGGACATAAAGAAAAATTGAAAAATGTAAACAGACACAACTTCTTACTTCTGTAAGAATTTCATGTGTCTGACTTTCTACACTGGTCTTTGCTTGTCTGAAATTAAAGTCACCTACTGAAAAACGTCTGACTACAAAAAATAGTAACTGTTAGCATATTTAATTCCAAAATTTATAACTTCATTATTTCTTGTTATGTTTCTCTAAATTTCATTATCATCAGCAGCTTGGAGGTACAAAACTGGAAGGAAACATCATGAACAGCATTTTGCAAATGAGCATTAATAAAAGATTAGGATGAAGCAAATGAATATAAACTACTATCAATATTAGAATTGTGTTCTACAAATTGGATCAATTCCCATTGATTCATTTCTAGTGATCTAGACGAATTCAGGAAGAGACATCAGAAAAAAAGCCCAACTGGGACTGCATCAAACCACAGCCTAAGATGAGGAACTAAATTAGTAAATTAGTAGCTGAGGTTTTTTCCCAGTGTTTTGATTTATGCTAGGTTTTCTTTGGAGTTGCAGTAGAAATACACTATACTATGTCTTAAAGAATATTTAATTTATTCCTATTTCTTCACTTGGTTGCACACAATGACAAAAGAGTTTATGCTCTCAGAGTATAACTAAGGAGAGTACCTAAAGGAGAACTATTGATAGAAGCCAAATCATTAAATCCACAAGAAGCAAATTTTGCTCAGGGAAAGTACTATCTAATGGAATATGTTTATTTAGAAAACTGCAGACAAGCTTTCAAGGATGTAGACCCATTCTTCAGATCTGGAACAACAAGGAAAAACTTCAGGCTATGTGCAGAATTGGGAATAATTAGGCCACCTTTAGAGTATCACAGCTTGGTGAACACTCACAGGTCTGTGTCAGAAACCTGTTAATCTGATTATTATCCTTACCAATATTTCATAATAGCTCAAAGTATTTTTTTTTTTCATAAGACTTGATACAGCATCTTTCTAGAGACTGGCACAGTCAGCCAGCTAAATTGTTTAAGCTGGATCATTTAGCAAGTTATGACCACTTTCATCAGCTAAGAGTCTCCACAAGTAATAAGTAGGTCTTCATTAAAAATTTACACTGCTCAGCTGCCTCATTTCAGAAGTTAAGAAAGATTCAAGCCAAGGGGAAAAGGCAAGAATTTGCTCTCCCATAATGTCCTTAATGTGAGGATTTGACTCAAGTAAATGGTAGATAAATCCACAAGGATTTTTTTATTAATATCTTCTACAAATTCCAGAAATGTTCTAGTAATTGAATAAGTAGTCTAAAAAAAGAATGTACACTTACACACTAGTAGAGAAATGTTATTCATTACACTGAAAATATTCTTTTGATAAGAAAAGAACACTTTGTAGTGTAAAAGAAACCCCTTAGAAATGATTTTTTTCTAAAACAAGGAAGAATAAAACATTTACTTAATGGTTTGAGTATCTCTTTTTTGCTCATCTTCAAAGAACAGTGCATGACTGAAATCCTGACAAAACCTCAGTGAGGATGCTGTTTAAAAACCTTTCCTTCCCTTTGTTTTCACAACTCATTCAATAACAGCCTTTAAGTGAGAACAAAAGGTAAGTGAGTGAGGACTTTTATTATGCATAAACAGGAAACAACCTTGTTGTATCTTTCCAATTTATTTATTTATTTATGCAGTAGATAATAAACAAAGGTATTGAGCAAATTCAACATAGATCCAGCAGATATATTTTACTGAGTAGCAGAATCATAAGCAAAAGTCTTACGTGAGATCAGCCACTGTATGAATCCAATCACGCAGAAACATTTCTGATTGAACACTTGAATTTCTCAAAATTTGGAATTTGGCAGTGAGCACAACAAGCCTGCACTGCAAGACTTTGATGCTGCCAAACCTGCCTGTTCTCTCTCTACCTGCCCTTGCTCCTTGACTTTTTCTGGCTTTTCCTTGCACTTTTTGGGCTGTCCCTTGCAGCACTCTCTCCTGTTTGGCACCTGCTCCCATTTCTTTCCCTGCCAGCCAAATCTGAAGGTAACAGCCACTCAGGCTAATTAAATGGTGCTGGAAGGGAGTTAACAGGTGGTGGCCCCAGCTGCTTTTGTTGCAGGGGCAGATAAGAGACCCATCAGTAGCCTGTGCAAGGCACTATGATTAATTAGGACAAGAAGCCATTTTCTAGGGAGGGAGAACAAGATTTACAACAGAATTTTCTATTCCAAGGTAACAAGCAATGTTTCTTCAGAAAATGCAGAAATAAATGACTTTTTTTTAAGTGCTCACCAGTCATTTTGACTATGTTCAATATGGCATAAGACCTACTTGACATGGATGTGTTCATACCAGTATTTTCTTCATACCAGTGTTTTCTCTTCACTGCAAACTATGAGTTTTAACTTGCTTCAGGAAATGTTCTCTCCCTCAGAAGACCCCTTTTTTTGTTTCCTGGCAAGTAAACTTACATGTTTGTCGAGAAAGTTCTGACTGCTGTGGGAACTACTATCAAGACATTTAAATAATAGCAGCTAATACCATGTACAGCTGAAGAACTGGTTGTGCAAGCTTCCCATGCAATCCTCCAACTCTGCTGGACTTCTTGCAGTAATCCCTTAATATTGAATGAAATTCTCTGAGTCTACACCCAGTCCTTCAGGCATTAACCCCTGCAGATCCTCTTCCATGGTTCCAGCTCTGCAAGGATGTTTTGAGGTTGAATTATGCAGCTGCTTTACAAGAAGCTGCCTCCAAAATAGCGGCAAAAATCTGGGTTCCCTTGCTCTTTGCTGTAGAGCTGGAACACAGCAAGAATCCCACCATGCTTAATTACCCCTTATATTTTTCAGCTGAGTGGTGAACTTTGGGAAGGTGATGAATTTCCCTCATTAATTACAATTACAGACAAACAAGAAAAACACAGGAACTAATTCAGCATACCAGCAGCCTTGCAGTGACATGATTTGAAATTAAAACTACCATAAAAATGAATATTGAAGGGGATGTACACAATCCAACAGCTGAGAAAGTCCTTTCTCATTCCCTTGCTTTTCTGAATATGCAAAGTCATCTTGTGAGTTGTCAAAGATATATCTGCAGCACAGCTGTGTCATTTGCATTCTGCCAGTCTATCTGCAGAGCTCAGCACGAAGAATAATGTTAAATCAATGTATGCCAATGCTTGCTTGAAGAAAGAACAGACATTCTTGCACTAATACACTGCCCAGCAAGGAAAGACATTAGCACATTAACTCAGCCTATTAAGACAGATATTTAAGCAAAAAAAGCCTCCCTGATATCACAAGAATCACAGCTGATTTGTCTTCAGAAGACACTCCTAGCCATTCTGAATTGGTTTGAATTCATCTCCTTTAAAAAGGGCTACATCTTGAACCATTTTGCTGTTTCCAACACATTTTCTACCTTCCAAGAGTGACTTCAGCCACATTGTGATTACTGATGCCTTCAGCATATGGATTTCCTAGAGGATATATGTCTGGTTGTTGCTCTTCTGTGCTTTCCCTTCTTTTTTGTCTCCCACATCCCAGCTCTTTGGCTATGACCACAGAGCCAGCAGACAGGACAGGCTGTAAAGATCCCTGTTATTTCTTACTTAAAGCCAATCACATTCTATTTACCTTATCTTTTGTACAAAGCAAAAGTATGCTATGGCCTATGGGGTGATTCAAGGATTTAAAAAAATGAAGGTTTAACCCTGTTGTAGTTGACCATTAAAATCACTGTGGCCTACCAGGAAAGTATTTGGTAGGTAATGTACAGGGAGGATTTTGAAGTGTAGTGAAAAGGTGACTTGTACAGTAAACAGATATTCACAGTGACTTGTAAAAAGGCTTGGAGTTGAAAAACATGCACTGTCAGTCAGGGTTCCTCTACAAGGATAAGTTTACAGCAAGCTACAAGCATCATCAAACCACACATACATATCCATACAACATGGTAATAAGTCAAGCTGTCCAGAATTCCCCTTCCTATTCACCTTCCAAATGTATTAAATGAAACTCACTTGTAGCAATACCTTTTTAAAATTCTTTTACAAATCCAAAGATTGAAAAAATTTTCTTCTTTTATTCATGCTAAATAGAGGTAAGGACTTCAGGGATTTTTTCTTTCTTTTGTTATTTGATCATTCAGGCATTCTCTCTGTAAAGTTCTTCTGAAGAATTTCTGCTTTTTGCAGCCTAATGAAATGCATTCTCCAAAGAAGGTTTTTGAGTTTGTGCCTTGGAGAGAAGCCCTACAACAGGTGTTCCTGCTTGCTTTGTTTACCTGAGCTGACTATTCACTGCTCAAAATCATATCCTTAAGAAAACAAATGATGGAACATGTAAGCATTTGCCTGGAAAATTTGATATTAGGCTTGAAGCCCTTTCTTGTTAAAGCAGCAAAATGCTCCCATTGACTGGATGCAGGGCTCTGTTAGCACAGCTGTGAATACTTGAGGGAAGTGGGAGAAAGAGCCACAAATAAAGAATTAGCAATTACTATCTAGCTAATAAGGAAACATACAGATATGTCCCAATCAACTTAATAATTCTCAGCCTGAAACAGGAAAGATAAAATAGTGGTCAGTTAATGTAATAGTTCCTAATGGTTCTTTAGCATCTTCCAGCTGGGAATCTCATTTCTCAGTGTGATTAATGTCAGCCTCAAAAGAAAGCACAAGGTCAAAAATTACTCCAGGTTTATGAACTTAAACTCCAGACAAAATAGAATAATGATGAAATGAAATAGCTGAGGAGGAAAAAAATCAGTAACTCTTCTATCTTGTCAGAATTCAACTCTGCAAAATTAATACCAGATAAGAAATCATACAGCACAGCAAGGGGTACTTGAGTTTACAAGGATCTGCAGATTTCTCTAAATATTGTTAATTTGTAATACTGTGTACATTGAGCACAGGAATTACTAGCTAGAGGCAGTAATTTTGAAACAAAAAGAGACCTTCCATAGATCCTCAGGAATTCCAGAACTAGAACTGTAACTGGAAGCAAGCACAAAGCCCAAAGCAATCAAGTATGAACACTGAAGAATAATTTTTTAACTGCACAAATATGGTGAGAACAATGCCAGTGTAAATAACAAAAGCAGCCACATCAAAATTTTGATGGATAAGATTATCAAGATGGTAAGGATTAACCAAATTGCACACCTATGATCAAGAACCTACCAGATATCTGAGATAAATAGACAGAAAGACACAGCCTTATCAGAAGCTTCAGTTTATGTATTGACAGATAGAGAAAAACAACTAAATAGCAAATGGAAGGAAATATTTGTATTTTGTGGTTTGTATTTTGTACCAGCTATGCCCCCCTTAAAAAGACAAAACCAAAACCTCCATAGTGCTAGAGACCAGGAAATTAGGCTTCTCATAATAAGGGACTCATTTATCACTAGTAATGAACTGAAAATGGAAGCACAGATGACTAAGAATTCATTGTGTCAGATTTACGTGTGGAAAGTTTCCCAAGTATATCATTGCTGACTGGGTCACAGCTTTAATATCACTGACCTAAAGTACAACACTGCAAGAGTGACAGCTTGAAAAAAGAAAAATTTCTTTATAAAGTCCTGGTTGTTTGTCCTACCTTCATTTAATGTGTTGGTGCAGCTGCTTTGGGCAGGAAATAAAAAACACTTCTGAAGCAACATTATACATCTCGTGTATTTCTGGCGTGATTGGTTCCATATTGTCGGGGCCCTCAAGCGCCTCTAGCCGAGATAGATCCTCAGCAAATTTAAACATGTCAAAGTGGATAAAATCAGAAATAGATGCCTCATCCCTACAGGCTAGGATGACTGCTGCCCAGAGCTGAAATCCCAGCAGGGAAGATGATGCCCTGGCTTCGATCTGAGCGCTGCATGGGGGGCATTGGGGGGTGAAATGAGCACAGGAGCTGAGCCCGGGGGTGGCTGTCAGCATTGGGGGGTAAAATGAGCACAGGAGCTGAGCCCGGGGGTGGCTGTCAGCAACAGCCCTGCCAAGCTCCTGTGTGCCCGTGGGGTTCCTCTCTGGCACCTCAGCCCAGGGGTGGCCCAGCTGTGACACTGGGGACAGAGGGGCCAGCAGTGCCCAGCCCTTGCTGGGAGCTGCACATGGGCTCAGAGCACTGTGGATGGGACACTGGACCAGGAAAATGTCCTTCAGCAACAATTTTACTGCCTGGTCAGTGGGGAAGCTCAGCATTTTGTTAGGTCTCCAGTGGAAACTCTAGTTCATTACAAAGAGCCTTTAAACCTAAATAGTTGGAGAAGAGTTTAAATATCTTACATAACAGAATTTCAGAAGGTTGAGGCACTGATAACCACAGAGCCATTGATCCAGACCTGTACAAATAACCTATCAATCACAAGCAAATTATGAGGCTCAGAACTCAGTGATACACCATTACAACTGCTACTGAATTTAAACAACTGCATGCTCTATCTAAGGGTTTGTTAGTTTGAAACTTCAATATTATGATACTAAAGATTTTTAGGTGTATCCAAGATATACCTAAAAAAATAATACATGCATACATACATACATACACACATACATACATACATACATACATACATATATATATATATATAATGCATATATATAAAATATATAAATATATATATTGTGTGTATATATATATACATACATATATACATTCATACATATGTATATCATACATATATACATTCATACATATATATATCATACATATATACATACATACATATATATATATATATATATATATATATATATATATGTATACTCCAACTAGTATACTAAACTTCTACCATATAACTGACCAATACGAAAAAGAATTTTAATATTTTTTTACTGGCTTCAGGTTTATTTGTTTTGGTGGGAATATAGGTATGAAAACTGTGGGAAAAGGAGACAGGAGAACAATGCAAACACTCAAGAATCTTAGAGAAAGAAAAGCATTTTTAGTGAATTGAAGGTAATTAATCATATTTCCTTTTAGGAGGCCAGACTACAGAAGATTCCTGGAAAAGCACTGTAATTTCAGAAGGTGCTGGATTTGAAAAAAAGAGAGTAACACATTGGATCAAATAACACATCCAGCTAGAGACAGATCTGACATTGAACACTAGTTAGAAAGTAAAACAACAAAGAATGCTATTATTTTACATTTCACAAAGAAAACAAGTCTCAGAAAATACTGAACAAATTTAAACTTTAAACCAAAAGAAACTACTGCGTTTAGAGTTTACCCCATTGTTCCTGTTTCTCAAGATGTACAGTTTATTCAACTCTACCAAAATTGTATTGCTGCTCTACAACTGTAGAGTGACCAAGGAGATGTGATACAATCTTGAAAGCTTAACACTGGAAGTAAATAAGCTGTAAGTGCACATAAATGCTCAAACTGAGCAAAACCAAAGCATGAAAGAACTCAGTGAGAAAGACTTTGCACCTGAAATGAAGATTATTTCAAATGCCCTTCAGGAAAAGCTTCTAAAACTGTTAAATGTTTTAGAACTTTTACCTTAGCTACAAAGCACTGAGCAATAAAACCAGAGACATTTGCTATTAGAAATAATAAAATTAAACTCAATCCATTTTCCTTATGGTTTATATTTTTTCTAAATGGCTATAAGTTTGAAAATTAATTTAATCTTAGAAAAGTGGCACATATAAAGAGATTTATGTTCAATGATGAAGGGAAAACTGGGTAAAAAAATTGCAATAAATAAAAAAATTCTACCGTGAACATTGACTGAAATGTTAACTGGTTTTACACTGATTAGCACTCATGCCTAAGAAGGCTCCCTAGGTAAGCTCCTATTTAAGCTTTTCTCCTCAGCTTGAAACTTGAACATAATTATGTTTGACTGGATTCAGGCTGAGGGTCTCAGGGTCCTGCTCCCCCAGTCATCCCAATCAAAGTCCTAGAAAAAACCTTTCCCACTTTCCTTGGAGCCTCCCACCACAGGTATCTTTCTCAAGGCAACCTAAAGAGAGAGGTTGGTGTACAGCAAAATCTTGTCCAATATGCAGACAAAATGCAACTGCACTTCACATCCACTGGTTCAGGTATAGCTTTGAGGCTCCTTCCATCTTTATTTAGTATGTAAATTAAGATTAGCAAGAAATCAGAAAAGACTAGAGCAAGAGATCCAACCGAAGCTGACTCTGTGATAGCAGAATCCCTATTCCGTAAAAAAACCACACTAAAGTAAAACACTTCCAAGCCCTTCCTCATCCCATTCAGCTTATTTCATCAATATATATTCAATAATCTGAAATTGTGACAATAATAGAAATTTCATATTTCCTTAATGCGAATGGATAATTCTACAATTTAGATTCTTGCAATTGAAAATAAAGGCCTTTCATAAGTAGTAAAAAAATGCACTTGATGAAAAATGCTATAGGTAGATGAAGATTTTTTCTGATGATATACTATCAAGGAAAATTTAGTAGAATTTGAACTGGTCCCTCATTTATCATATCCTGTGGGCAAGTCAGTTAACAGCTATATTGATTCTCGCCTGTGTTCATTCTTATATACATCATCCAAACCAAGGTGAAAGCAACCATGAGATATCAATTTTGGAGAAAAATATTTAAATGATGAATGTTTGAAATTGCAAGTTTAGGAATGATTATTATTCAATGGATTTGCCGTTCTTAAATTACAGGATGTATGGATATAATCACATCGGGAAATGTCACATTAATAAATCCTAGGTGATCCCTGGATGTGCTGTACTCCTGGGAACTGAGAGAGACTCAAACAGAATTGTCTCACCTGAGGATTTGATACATGTTGAGCATCATTTCACACAAAACTCAGGGTACTGGGAACCTTTGCTCAGTCAAAGTGCAAAATGAAATAAATATCTGAGACCATGGTTTCTTTGGCCTGACAGTATCTGAAGATTAGAAGAGGGAAACATACTCCATTTTTATGCACATCTGATTTCACAGGTGTTTATTTTTTGCTCCCACTGAAAAGTAAAGAGCAGAGCAGGTGACTCCCACCCCAATGTTTGTCTGTTTTGAAGAAGGATGATGAATGAAAGAAAGTGAAATTACCTTCTTCAAGGTCAGAAAGGATGCACTGCGCTTTGTCCAAATGGCTTCATTTTTTTTATTTATTTTTTTTTTTCTGGAAGCAAAGGTATGGAGGAGAATGAACTAGGACACAACCAAAGCACAGCTAAAAAATCTGAATGCTAGGCATTACTATTAACATTACTATGTCTTTTAAAAATATGGGAAGCAGTGTAATTTTTTTTTCTTCTACCTCCTCCTAACAAATGTAACTATTCTTGTGCAACTGGTTTTCCTTTTTCAACTTAACAGTTCAACTAATCCTTAATTCCTAGACTAATTCAATCAGTTATTATTTTATCCAATGTGTATTCAGAAAGTTGAATCTTTGCTAGGATCTTTTTGATATTTTCTTTATTTAAGAAAAATCTTTCTCAAAAACATTTTCCCTAATCAAGAAAGATTCCTGGCATTTTTCTTTTCAATGCTTCATGTTGTTCAGTGTTACAAGTTTTGTTGGCAGAAAATAAGGCAAAGTTTAGGATGCATTTGTGTAAAAACTGTGTTCACAGAGGCTTCCCTCAGCTGCTTCAAGGTCAAGGGGAGCTGCAAGGTGGGAGTTTAAGTTTATCTTACATCTAAATAATCTTTGGAGAAAAGAGAAAGGGAGCAGAGTGTTGGGAATTTAGCTGGCTAGAGATTGGAAAAGTACAAGGCCGTGGCTAATTCCAAGTCCTGCACCTGCAAGGTAGCGTGTCCTTGGGCCTAGATGGGTATGATAACAAGTGGACAGAGAGACGTGGGAAATAGAGAATGTAGGCCCAAAGGAATGAGGAAGAGTTGATGGTATGGTTTAACCAATAGATCACATGGCTTACAGAATATTCATGAGCTTATTACTTGCTGTATAAGTGTCTGATGCTGTCTTCAGTAAATGGAACTTGCTGATCACTCATATTGAGTGTCCGAGTCTCCCTCACCGACAAATGGCTCATCCCCGACAAAGGCCTCATTCTGCAACAGCAGAGAGAGCCCACATTTGGTGCACTCTGTGGCTCCTTTTAAGAAAACAATTGACTTCTTTTGTATTTTTATGACTGGAAAAAAAAGTGAAAACAGATATCTGAGGAGAAAAAGAGCCGGAGCTCCTGTTGCAAGGACATTGGTGAGACGCGGCTGGTGTCTCCCGCAGCGCGCAGCCCCAGGGAAAGGCTGGGCTTGGGAAGAGCCCCCAGTGCTGCAGCTGAGGCTGCTGGAGCCCCAGCAGGGTCAGGGAGCTGCCCCTGGGGAGAGCTTCCAGGGGCCTTTGGGGCTCAGCTCCAGCTGCTGCTGCTGGCAGGGGAGGAGATGAAATTATAGCGTGGAAAGGGGAGAAAAGCAGAAAGGCTGAAGGGATGAAAACGCAGAGTTTTGCTTTCATCCCGCTCATATTCTCAGGAATCCCTTTAGGGGGATGAAAGCCAGCCCTTGTGAGTCTGATTCCTCTGTCTTTATGCTTTGCAGGCATCGACAGACAACAGAAATAAGTGATAATGAATAAGAATTGGAAACAGCACAGGCTGCTGCCTGAGTCTCACTGAAATGAGTGTAGCAAGACACAGGATCTTTCAACAAAGAGCCTGTGACCAGTTTGTGCTCTTTCAACAAAGAGTTTGTGACCAGTTATTTTAGTGAACAGCAACAACTAACATGCAACACCCTCTGCAACTCCCTCTAAAACACCCTCTACAACTCCCAACCAAAAACCTCTGCAAGTAAAAAAAATAATCCTCTATACTCTTATGGTCACAAAACCACAGACTTGAAACTTAGGAAATAGTAGAAGTGAAGCTGCATGGCTGATCTTACTACAGCTTCCCAAGGCAGCTCTCAGCCATTAATTTCATGACCCTTTCAGGGTGCTGTCCCAGTGCAGAGAACAGATAACAAGAAAGAGAAGTACAAAGTGTTGGAGGTGTATGGGCACTGTATGATCAGGAATCAGACTTCTTTAAAGCCATTTAATTCACAGACACCACTGCTGAATGCTCTCAAAGGGTGAGCTAATACAGTTTCCTCAGAAGTCTGCAAGATGGAGAAGGTAATATTATCATCTCATTTTAGCTGGACATCTGACATGCCATTGTGGCTAGAGACAATTTTCCTGAAGAAGGTTGCTCTCCATATTTCCACAGCCAAGGTTTCCACCCCATGTTTAGAAGCCTGTGGTGTTGGAGCTAATACAGGGAGAAAAAGGACATTGGTGGATGTCCCAAAACCCTGGTGATCTTTCAGAACTTTCACTCTGCTATCTGTACAAGGCTGACTAGTTTTCAAAGTTTAACCTTCTGGCTTCAAGGAACCTTCCAGGACAATAAATAACTAGCTGATTAGCATAAAAAGGAGCATTTCTAATACTTATGAAAGAATCAGTAATCATGTAATAATTTTCTCCCTTCCACTGACTGTATGTAATGTGTTAAACTGTAATATTGTGAATAAGACACAAGTTTTAATGTCTGCTTTTCCAAAACACTTTTAAATGTTATATTCTTTTTTTTGTTTTCAATCTAGGTTTTTGTTTATATGACTTACATCAAATAAAGTATAAAAGGCAGGCTCTGATTGCTGTCTTCTATTTTTCTCTCTTCCTCCTAGTCAGCAAAGCAAAATGTAAACCCTATTGCCATTTTTAAGTATGCATGTGAAAGAAAATTGATTCCCCAGCAAAGTTCCGTATGTGCTGCAGAAAATAAGATTAGGCTTAAAGAAGTTCTTTTAATTTATAGGAAACAGTTTGTGACTGATTGCTTGGGAAGAAAACAAAGGAAAAATTTACTTTAGAAAATGCTCTGGCTCCTAGAATCAAGACAGCTTAAAGCAGAGGAAATCTTGAGGAGTGACAGACATTTTGAAAGACTGCTAGCCTGGAAACCATCTCAGCTGCTTATGTTGAAATCAGATATCTTAATCTGTCACTTTCTTGCTGAGTTACCACAATCAGATCAAACGAACTCAAATTCAGACAGGTACTAAGATGCCAGAGACCTCTCTCGATCTATTCCTGAGCCTGTCTGTACCCCTTCTATCAAATGAGAATAAAAGATTAATAAATAACACAATTTGCACATCCACAGCAAATTAAAATGTGTCTTCGTGTCTTTGCTATTTATAGTACTATAATTTATAGTACTATAAATCAAATATATACAATGGTTTGGAAAAAAGCTGGAAGTTTGTCCAGTTATGAAGCGTAGATTTATCTTAGACATTTCTTACCCACTGAAACTTTCAATACTTAAGAAGGTTAAAAGTTGTATAAGCACAATTCTTGTCTTACTACTCTTACACTTCAAAGATGGCATTGTATTTGCATTGTAATTACATCTTCAGAAACATCAACTACTGTACTCTAAAAAATGGATAATCTTTGTGAGCTTAAATTTGTCACTGTTCCTGAAACCCAGTGTTTTTATCAGCCTATATAGGTATTCACTATTTTGGAAAATAATGATTCATCTCACAAAACACCATTCCCATTTAGAAACAACACCAAGAATTTTCTTTAGCAAAACCAGAAATATTAATATATTAAGCATTCAAAATATGTTTTCTGCAATTCTCTTAAGTGATTAGCAACAACTTAGCCTTACAACCTCAACTTTCTTGGTATGAGACAACTAAGCTACAAAATAGAACTTTGCCTACCAAATATGAACACAAAATCTTAAGAGATTAGGTTTTGTCATTACTATAAACTAGTGTCAAAATGGTTTCTGATATTTCTGTGGTACTATAGGATACCCTAGAATCATTTAAACATGATGTTTCACAACACAACCACGATCCTCAAATGATAGAAACAAGACAGATTTTTCATTCTTCCCAGTGTCTCACTGCACACAAACCCCACATCTCCAGAAAACTTATAAGCAGCTTCTAAGACTATTGGCTCAGGTTCTGCTAATTATGAAACAAAATGCAAAATTAGGGGTTTTTTTTACCCTCTATTGCATAGAAGCATCTCTTGTCACTCAGCAAACTGATTTATGGGTTCTTGTCTAGGTGAAGAAGCTACAACAGCTTGCTCTTTTGTAGTTTAAGTAGTTAGTGACATTTTAGATACAGCAAAAAGTCTAATTTTGAAAGAATAAATAATGTAGCTAAGTATTTTTACTTCATGTAGCTGAGGTAGCTGCAGTGCACCCAGATTATTCTCAAGACAAAAAAGTGCAGACAAAAGAAAAACCTTGGCATCTACAACTGCCATACGGAGGGTCCATGTGTCATTGTTGTGTGGTAAAATTGTCTTCCAAATTTTTTCCCCGTGCTATTTGTAATGTATTGACATTTTCCCAGCTCTTTTTCTTTCGAATCTGAGAGGAGGAGTATCACAATATTTTTTGGTGCAGAAGTAGAGAAAAATGAATTTGACTTGAAAAACTCCAGCTAAAGTAAGAAATGGCTTTTACAGGCATAAAAACGACTTCCTCTTAAGGCCCAGTGTAGTGGGACTGTCCATGGCTTGAGGCTAATGCTGTCCCCATCCTTTCTCATGGTTTGATGCTCCTGTTTCTAACCTCCATGCTTTGTCAGCCAGGTGACCTTCAACCTTTGATCCTGGGAAGACCATGAGTGGCGACACCAGATTTGCACCAGCAGGGGAGCAGTCCCAGGTGCACCACAAATGCACCTTATCCCATCATTCTGCACTTAATCACTGGCATATCAAAATGCTCTCAGAATGTGCATATATAAATATATTATAAATAAATGCATGTGAATATAAACAAAAATTGGCATTTAGGGGAGATAAGTCAAGCTGCAGCCATTATACTGCTGTGACCTGCTTTTATGCATGTATTCCCCACTTATCCTAATCCAAAATAGGATTTATGTGTGTACTTTGCTTCAAGCAAAATCTTACTGCCATGACTGGGGAGTGTTCTTTAAACAAAGCTGTAGAAATCAATGACACAAACTTCTAGAGAAATTATCTGTGTGTTTCAGAAGCTTTTGTTGCATTGGGGTGTAATCCCAGCTCTTCTGAATATGAACTAACATTTCAAAACTTGGGACAGGTTTGACTACATGTCAGTGAAGAAATTAAAAACCTGCCATATTTGGGACATTACTGTAATACCGATAATAAATAGCATCCCTGAGCCTAGAGCTGTTTAAAAAAATTTCCTTGGAGAAACAAACAAAAAAAAAAGCATATGTCTTTTTCATCGTAATTCTCTCTGTTTCTTTCCTTCAACATTTGCATCGCTGTCCCCTAAAAGATTTCTATCAGGATAAAAGACTAAATGGAAGCTGTCTATGGTGAAAATGGTTCACTGGTTAAATTCTACTAGGTTAGATGCAGCAGTAAAAGGAAGATATTCTTGATGTAGCAATGCTGTATCTAGATACTAATTTGGAAACAATCCTAGAATCACACTTTTTTTTTTTTCTTTCTATTTAAACCAGAATGAAAATGAAAGTATATGCCTAAAGCAGGAACAATAATAGCTGTGACAATAAAAGGTCTGAAGAACATACCAAAATACTACAATTCTCAAAGCAAGTAAGACAAAACAGTATTGTTTTACCAAGCTTATGGAATTTGAAATATATATTTCACACACAACACACCATGATTCAAAACAGCTGACCTATTCTGAAAGAGAGCCCAGAGAAGATTTTATTGACAATTGCAACTTAAAATGGCTCCATTGACAAAACTGTAACCCAAAAGCCTCATCTTACAAAGTCTTTTGTCCTTTTTATAATGTGCAGTGGGAAGTCCCATTGACCCCATGGCTCTGCAGGTTAAGCAGGCAGCTACATCTTCTCCTCTCTATTTCTGAGTTTGCCTGTGATCCAGTAAATGAAGAGCTAAGAACCACCAAGCTCAAAGCTCTGCATTTTCATTTGGGGGCCAATAATTATGTGGACTCAAAGGGAGGAAATAATAGATAAAGAGAGGAGAGTCACAAGGAGATAAGAGACAAGAAAAGAATTTGGCTGAGAAATGAGCTCCAGCTGCTGACTCACAGAAACATTTCTCAATAAAGTTCATGAGGATGTTGCATAGAAATTCAGTATGTGTGTGTGACAGCTGAATAATCCATGGATTAAGAGTCATAGACACAGTTAACATCCTTCCTGAGCTTTTAAATTGTAATGATTATCAAGCATGAAAGTTTCCCCTCTCACTTTTCTTTTTTTTTTACAAGAAAATTTATGGATTGTATTATGTATACTTAGAGTCCCTAGAGACTTCCTATGCCTATTTTAGCTGTTTCTTTACACTTTGGTAATGTTGTTATAGAAATAATCATGAAGAAGGGGGAAAAAACCCCAAACAACTTTTCCCCAGAATATTTTGTGAACTTAAGTAGTGAGAAATAAATATTAAGTAGTTAGAAATAAATATTATGTCTACATAACAGATACCTTCTTCAGCACTGAGGGAAAGATAAAACTCTAAAAAAGTATAAAACTAGCCTCCAGCTTTCTGCTTCTCTTATTCCACTATTCCTAGCAACATAGTCAAAACCTTTCTTGGAATATCTCCATCATCATTCCTAACAGGACTTCATCCCTGACAACACCACAGTTTAAAAGCACCAGGACAATCATCAACATCCTTTGATGCAGTCATCATTTGCTTCTAGTCATATGACAGATTAATGTCATATAAATAAAATATTGCAACTTCAACAGAATATTGAGTTTTATGCCTTAAAACAGCAGTTAATCAAATACTTTGTTTATTTCAATAGGCCTTCGCCTTGCTAGACAAGGAGAAAAGTGCTGAGAAAATATCAGTTCTATGTTTGCATTTCCTTTTGCCTCCAAAAAGACAGACTTTGGAAATGGTTTGTAAATACATTCATTATTATTACATATTCACTAATAGACTTGTTCCGGGGAGTCCTATAATAGTGCAGTGCAGATTCCTCAGATTATGCAAAAAAATCAAAATACCTATTATATGCAATGTCTCTCATGTAAAATGATATGCCAACTTCCATAATCATTTCCTATTCTCTCTTTAGAAAAATTTGATATATTTTAAACCTCCTAATTATAATAACAAATAAAAGACCTTTTTAGTAATAAGGAAGGAAACTGGCACAGAACCATAATAAAGAAAAGCCAGCTGAGGAGCCTGCTAGAAAACAATACTATGTATAATTGGTGTTTAATTATGCAGAATTAACAAATGGCAGCAGCACTGGTTGTATTACTTGACCAGGGCTCTTTGCCAAGTCAACAAGCTGGTTTTAATGTAGGAAGTAACCCATTCAGTTATCTGTGCCTTTGAGCAGGGCCCTGACTGCTGTGTTCTCCGTCTGTGTTGCCAAAAACATTTAGCAGAAGAAAGAAATCTGTTGATTTGCTAAAGCGTGATAAATTTTGGTCATTGATATGGGTGAATGCACCAATAAGATCATAAAAAAAGTTTTCTAAACATTTTATTCATCTGGTGCCAATGGTTTAGTAACACCATGAGAGCTCAAAATACTAATTAGTATGAATTTGCAGGGTGGATATGTTATACAATAGAATATTGAACATGCTTATTTGAATATATTGCCTCCACTAACCCCTCCCCTCTCCATACACACATATTTGAATGTATTTAAAAACATGGTTAAATATTTATGTTCTCTAGAGCCTCATAACATGATTTTCTCCTATGGTAAGCAAATAATTTGCATTTTGGAATGAGCACAGCTACGATAATATGTAGGAGAAATTAGTGGAAAGAATTTGCCAATGTGCCCACACTCACAACTGATCCTTGTGATAAACCTGAGCACTGCCTCCCCAGCAGCATTTACTGCCAAATGCAGATGAGAAAAACCACTGGGGGAAGGAGAAGGCAACAGAAGCTCCTGGAGATCCCCAAAAATGTGCAGCAGTCTGCCCTTCCTGCTAAAGTTCTCTTTCATGTGTGGGTTTCTCTGGGGGTTGTCACCCTGATCACTGTGAGAGTACTCCAAAATGAATAAGAACCTTCAAACAGAATTGCATTGACACATATATTTCTGCTGCATATTTTTGCTGGAAGACACAAAACCTATCAAAAGCCATGGAGAGGAAAGCAGAATTTGGGGTCTGATAGAACAGAGAATTCAGATTTAAACTAAACAATTGGGAAAGTCTCTGTCACCCAAACTGCTCCACAGATTTGCACAGATTCAGATTCACCTGCAGTTGGTACTGTTAAATCCTAACTGATTTTCTCTTAGGTCAGAGCAGGATTTAGCTTAGTGCAGGATATGATGAGCTGCTCTCATCTGAAACTCTGGGAGAAAGGCTGATTTTGCCTGGTCTCTCTCATGAAGAGCCATTGTCACAGAGATCTGGTTGCAACTGAAGGAAAATTAGGAACAGAAGATTGGTCTTTGCTTTCAGTGCTTCTCAGGATAACAGAATGCAAGGACAGCCACCTGTGGAGCACCAAATGTGATGCAGGACTAAGTGGGGTCCTCTTTTACATCTTTAAAAATAATGGGCTTTAGCATTCAATACTTATTTTAACACCCACCTTTACTGGCAAAGAACAGTGGTTCACTCTTTTTTTTGATGTACTTTTTCAATGACATTCAGCATCATAAAAATCAATTCTTAAATCCACAGAGTGTTATGTTTGGAAAGAGAATGTTAAATAAAAATGCTCCTCAGCGTGTGCACATACATCAGCACACGACTTTACAAAGCTGAGCTATTTCCAATGCAAACACAAGTAAATCTGGACATCCTCATATATTCACTGTTTTATAGGACCAGTAAAACTTGATCAAAATCCACTTATACTTGTGGGGTGTGTGACTTAACCTTTAGGGTAGATTAATTAGATTAACAGACCACATACTGTAGATTCCAGTACTTCCTCAATGGCTATTAAATTACACAGAAGGAATTATGTTTTAAAGTCCTGCTTCCTTAAATCAAATTCCAACCGTCACCTTTCTCTCATTTATTAGCCTGCAAAGCTCTTGTTCTTTTCTTAATAAAAACTGAACCTCTGGTAAATTCCATCCTTACTACTTGATGTTGTTAGTCATTTCTGTGCTCAGGATCAGATAACTGCAGAATCTGATCTACAGATTGAGAAGCTGAGAATCTACTGAGAATCTGGGTCTACACTGTGAAAATACACTTCATAACAGAGTATTCTACCAAAGGAGTGAAAAATGTGTCACTTAATTCTTAAGGAGTCATAAAGTAGCAGAGTATTCTTACTTTTAAATCACCAGTTTCAAAATGTTATCCAGACAGAAAATGAAAATTATATACACTTTCCTACTATTCCCAGGCACCAGGGAGCCTGGGGATGTGCACAAACATGAGCAGAACATCCAATATTTCTCAAAAAGCAGCAGAGAAACTAAACTGTACTCACAACAAAACAAGAAGAAGAAAAGAAAAAAGCTTTTTGAGCATTCTTGCACTAGCATCTACCTATAGACTGTTCCTAGGGAGTTATTAACACCACCATAATTTAGAAAATATGCCAAGCTTTAAAAATTAAAATCTCGCAGAGATCTCTGTACACCTGGGAGGAATATAATAATAGAAGTGCCAAGGGAAGCTCACCCTTCTGCTCTCCCTTGATGCAAGACGGGAGAAGGTGGAATCTAAACATCTGTGACACAAGAACATCACTATGGATATAGAATCTTCTGCACACCTGCCTCTGCATGATCCTGCTTTCAGTATTCCTAGAAACATTGATAAAGTATGGAAAGGTCTGCCATGGTGTACTTTTCAAGCTTTCAGGATGCCAAGAGCACCTTTGAAGTCATTGGAACCACATTGTCCACCACCAACCATTGGTGCTCCAGTCACCCAGGGCTGTCCCATAAAGACATCAGAAATGCTTGCCATCATCAGGACACTGCAGTCTTGTTCTTTTTCTGCAGCTCCTGTCTGGCTTGTGATTAATTTTACAGCACATTCTGAGCTTGCTCACTGAATTTTCTGCTGATGGAGCTCTTTCTGTGCTCCCCATGTTGCTGGAGGTGGGTGCTGGCCAAGTACCTTTGTGGACAATACAGTGGCTTTAGCAGCAAGGCCAATCCATGGCCCCTAGTGTCAAGCCAGTCTTCTTTCAGGGTAACAGCTTACCCACAACTTTATTTCTCCAAATGTAAACTTTATTTCTCCCCTATGTAACTAGAGGCACTGAATTCTGTTCTTCAGTACATAGCAAAGTAGTCTTGGAGAAAAATGTCGATGGAAAAAGACAAAAGAATCCTTCTTGTATACATTTTTAAGAGAGAAATTTCATGTGTATGCTACCAGGCAGGCAGAGGCTCTAAGCAGCCTGAGACAAAGAAGGTTTGGGACAATGGATGACAAAGCAAATCCTGACAACCCTGCACTTGTGTGATCAGGTAGCAGAGCCCAGGAGGGGAGCCTGCAAAGGCAATTAGGAGCAGGTGACACTTGCCAAGAGACACTTCAATCTTCAGGCAATTCATGTTAAGAGAGACTTTGACAGATCCTACAGAGCAACCCAAAGCTGCCCCAAACTGCTCAGAACTACTTCAGGATATGAACAGTCCCACGTCTGGCACAAAGTGTGACAAGCTGTGAAGAGCTCTTACCACAATCATGGCAGTGCATAAAAACATTCTTTAAATAGTGTTATTTTATTCTATTGGACTTTCATGCCCTGTTGATGCTGACATATTTGTGCTTTGCACAGCAGAAAAAGGAAATGCATGTATTTTACACTATCTATCCCTGCCATCTTAATTTTGATGCCACCTCCATAGTGGTCTGAAGCACCTGAAGTAAAACTATGACTGGAAGAGCCTGTCCTCAATTATCAAGTACCTGTCAGCTGGAGATAAGAGCTAAAATTGGTGACATGATATTGCACTGTAAAGAATGCCCCCAAATGCTTACAGCTCTAAACCAGAAAAGAAGCAAAACAGAGAGGCTTAATTTGCTGTACGGCACAAGGTTAGCAGCAGAGAGGGAAACAGCACCCAAAGTCTCATCTCCATTCACTAGACTTCATTTGTACAGCCAAAGGCCTTTGTAGAACCATATTTTGAAGTTTAGCAGAAAAACCCTTCCTAAAGAAGTTTTTACCATGAATATTAGGGAAAATAAAAATTCCAAGTAAATATTCTTCTCTTTTCCTCTCATCCATGAAAAATAAAATTTTTTAACGCCTTCACCTTCTCACTTAAGATAGAAATCTGCATTCTGGACTCCATTTTTCTCCCACCTGATTACCATATTGAATCTGAGGGGGCAAAAGGCACACAGTTAAAGATACATTCTTTAAATGAAAAAAGGAAAAATTCTTAGTGTCACAGATGGCTGTCAGGATGAAACGGAGCTTGTGTCTGCTGAGGGAATCAGACCTTAGTGTGAAATCTGAATAGAAAGGAACATAGCAGAAGGCAACATTTCAAAAGGAGTTCAGCACCAACTGGCATTGTGAGGGTTAATTTACTGCCAGGAACTGCTGGGCTTTTCATTCTCAGTAGACACACAATAGACAGCTCCCAAAAGTACCCATCATAATCACAGATGCTGGGGATTAATGCTAAAATGAAAGCTTCATGAATATTAAAAATATCAAAACTGCTAATGATGTAGCAGAGTTTGGAATAACAACCAATCTGAAAATCTAAGTGTGTGCCATGCAGACATAGTGAGACACTGTCTTTTTAAAACTGATTAAACCTACTCAATTTGTAACAGAAAGAGGCTTATGCATATTAGGAGCTGAATTGAGTGCCAAACTTTACAAATTGCACTGGCTAATTACCATAATTAAGCTTTGGATTGAAGAAGAAAATTCCATTTATCTCAGAATGACTCAGTGGAACTTCAACAAAGAAGGCAAAGTACATCAGATGGTTTGGCCTTTTTTTTTTTTTTTTTAACCTAGGGGGTGTTTCAAAGGCAGTTGAGGAAAAAATAGAGTGACAGCATAAAAATAATTTTTCTTGAAAAATTGGGAAAAAAAAAAATCTCTGTTTAGGGGTTTGATTTTAGAATTTGTTGTAAATGCTCCTCTAGAAAGTAATACAGTAAATTTTGTCCTGTTATTCAAATGCAAAAGCCAAAGAGAAGGCACTGGGGAGGTGTTTGAACCACTGGACTCTCCTGCTGCTGTGCTGATCTCCTGTTGCCCTGATGCTGATGTAGAGAAGTGATCTTGAAGGATGAAATATCAGCTACATTTTGTGATAAAGACTGCATGTATTACTCTGAGCTGGACCCAAGGACTTCCACTAATCTCAGATGGGATTTGGATCTTTTCCGTAGGGAAGGCTTAGTCTGCAAGCAATCACAGCACAGCTGTGAAAACTTTATTACAGGCTACAGAAAAATGTCTTGCTCCATTTCCTTTCCTAGCCCAATTTAGGAAAAATATAGAACATGAAGCACTTCCTTAGACTCACCTAGACTTTTAAGTCAAACATGTGTGAAACTCTATGTGTGAAGCATAATGGAAATGAGAACACTGAGATACTGAGGGAGGATTGATCCTCCCACGTACAATGTGACTGACTTTTCACCCATCAGTTACTTCAGCTTTGTTTGCCTTTAGCTAACTTTTACTTCTATGATGATGTCTATACATTCTCACTTCATGCCTTTGAAAAAAATTATCCTGAAAAACCCTGCCCGGAATGTAGAGGTTCATTTCTAGAGAAGAAGCTCTAAATGCATTAAAAAAAATCCACACACAAAAAAAGCAAATTAACCAGAATTGCATTTCATTCACTGTAGAATTCAGGTTGTAATAGATCAACTATTCTGGACATGGTGTAAATACTTGTAAAAATAATTATGGACTAAAAGCATAGATAAGCATATGACAGAAAATCAGGCAAAATTAGAGAGATCTCCTTTTTTAAACATAATTTTATGCATCTAGTTGAGAAGGATCCTGGGGCCACCAGAACAGAATTCTGCAAAGGGAGACCAGAAACAATTTCAAGTGCAGCTGGTTAAAAGTGAGATGTTTGACATAAAAGAAGAGGAGAATGATCTCATGATGCTTGGGTATTAGCATAGATGCTTGCTGGAGCACATTTTTATTAAAGAACAACTAAAATTACAAAAGATCATATTTATATATAAGTAAGAAGAAACTACCAGCAAATTCTAGTTCAGTATTTGCATCCATCAAGACCGATTCAAAAATTTTAATGTGGTATTACTCATCCCATTTGTGCAAACCACACAAAGCTTACAAAGTCTAATCTCATGTAACAGCTAAGACACAGAAATTACTACCACATTGATTTATTGTGGAATCAACAGATACTATATTAAACCACCAGATGATGGTTTCCTACAAAAAAGCCTTCCATCCATGCATGCCATGCCTGTCCCTCTCTCATGTGGTTCAGCTGAGATAGCCATCAGCTGAAATTCCCCACTCTGCAGACTCACCAGCCTGGCAGAAACCCGACTCTGCGCTCTGAATAATCAGAAAGCACTCGCTTCACATGCTCAAAATGAAGCTTGTGTTACTTTGTGTGGTGTCAGAGGAAAGAAAGACAAGTTGTGGAGACCCTCTCATCATGAGGAATTTGCAGAACTGGGATATGAAAGTGATTATGCTGAAGATGCATGTGTGTGAGACGTTTGGTCTGTTACCAATTTTGTACACAGAAATGCATCACACTCTTTGCATAAACTGGCAATGTACTCAGCTGATGGAGTAGAAATTCTAGTAGTAAAGGCATAAGAATCACAGATTTACACCACTCTCATAATTAAAGAGGAGGACACACCATTAGTTACTAACGTACATCACAAGAAAGATTATCTTTTCTCTTTTTACATCATTATAAGAACTTTCTTGGTTTTTGTATGGAGCTGTTTCAGAGACAGACAGCTGTTACCAGATGAAATAGTAACAGAAAAAGCCACAGTTTCAACTGTCCTCATATTATTATGTCTAATTTTTCTTATACCAATCTGTTATCAGAGACTCCATTTTCTCCTTTTTTTCTCACCACCCCAGTTCCAGTAGGGAACTCAGTGGCTGAAACTGCACAAGCAGCTTGTGTCAGGCAAACCACTGAAACGCCCAAGCCCTGATTTTTAAGTCTTCCTGTGGCAAGAGAGTTTTCTCTGCAATAGAATAAATTACTGAGTGGTTTCTAGAGACAAAATTATGTTATTTCATTATTCAAAAAGCAAGACACTCGTTGGCTGAATTGAAAATCACTAGAAGTTCAACACCTTGGGTATCGCTGCTTTACCTGATCTTTTGTTGTGTGGACCATTCCTTGAGTATTTGTGGCTAGAATAAACTGTATATTGATAACATGTTACTTGACAAAACAATCCCTGTGCTTCCTCAGAAAATTTGTTACGCTCACTTTTGGGCCAAGGAAAAATCTTTTTATTCATAGGTGTGTAAACAAGCACTTAAAACACGTCTTACTTGATGTTTACAGCCTTTCAATAAAAATACCATGTGCTAGGCGCCCTGCTGTAGGTGCTCCCTAGTGTTTATTCTTCAGATAAGAACAAGACAAATTCTAAATTTTAAGGTTTGAGTGACTGATTGCTCAGTTAATCATTCAAGGTTTCACACAGTCTGTTATTTTGCATTTGCCTGATTGTTTTTAGTTTTTTGTCTAAACTAGCAAAACTACTTAAAATCTATAATCTTGAGGAAGAGGCACAGAACAGCTGCAGTTCCATTATTTATTACCTGCAGGAAAAAAACAAATCTTCAAAATATTTAAAATTAGTATGCTGACAGGAACTGTGCCTTGTTTAAACTATATTAGTAAAGTAACTTAATTGAAATGGTTATTCTATATTTTGCACTTCTAGAACTAAAATAAAGGTGTATACACATGTTTTTTAGAAACTGCAAAGTTAAAAAAGAAATAACCAAAACAGCCACAAACACAGTGGAGTCCTAAATATTAATGTTTCACCAGCTTAACAAAACATTAAGGATTTATAGAGACTGGTATATTATTACTCAAGAATGATTGTAGCTTATAAAATGTTTGTAATTTCTAGAATCACTCAGGATTTTCTTATTTTTTCTTACATATTAACATATATTTATATGGGCTAAAAATCTTCAAGCTTTGCTTTGGTGATCAGAACAGAGGTGCTGAAGAACCAATTCTTGATCCTTCAAGGGGCTCAAAGAACCTGAAATCTGCCTTCCTTAAAAACTCTCATTCTTGTGCTGGCCTAGAAGGAGCATGGCAATTTTACCACCTGATGCTAACAAGGCTCTGGAAGTTTTCCAGAAATCATACTATAGAATTGAATGCTTGGATGTTAACCTGTCAACACAGTAGGGCACAGACACAGAGGTTTTAAAATTCTTGCTTATTTTTAAAGTATTTCCAGACATGGAATAGAGAAAAAAAAAAAAACACTCAAGTCACCTTTAACCTTTAGTATGAAAACCTGTAGACGTGATCTAAAAGATATATGTAATGATCTTTAGAGGGAGAAATTTGGGAAATACCCTCAAAGAGGAGAGTAAAATTTGGAGGAGAACATATTTTTATATTGAACTGTGGACTATAAATATGCTGAAATGTCATTTATTCTGAATTTTGAATTATGAGCAGAATAGTGGCAGGATCCAAATAGCCCAAGAATTAAGGAATATATTGCCTATCACCTATAGGTTACTGGTTCACATTCTGTCAGTTAAACAGTGACAGAAAGTCAATACAAGGCAGTGGCTGTTCCATGAACTACATGTGAATCAGGTAAATAGCCCAAGTTGCTGGTGCTGTACAATTCCTGATGAGTAACAGCTGGCACTTGTAGGGAAATGGTGAAACTGGACTCTCTGACAAAGACTCATGTTATGAAAATATGCATTTGGAAGCAGGGTCTGCACATCCTTTATGCTGTAGGTTCCAAATTCCATTTACCTTCAGCTGCTGTTAATGTGGCATGAACATATATACAAAATCAATATCACCAGGCATCATATTCCAGAACTCTGCAGAGATTGCTTTTGCTGCCCAGGGAAATGCATTCGCTTCACAGGAATGCTCACTTCAATGAAAGGCATTCACCAAGGCTCTTCCTTGCAAAGCAATTAGTGAAAATGATAATTTCAGAAAGGCAATATAGGTGCTAGATGACTGTTATAATGAAGACAATATAAAAACAATGCAAAGATAACACTATTAGAGGTTTTCATGCTAATACAACTCTAATTTATACTAATGGGGTTTTTAAACTTAAAAGCTTTAAATTTGTTGGTTTGATTTCTTTTTTGAAAGTTGACAAAAATGGACGGAAAAAAAGGCAGGAAGATTGGCGACTTATTATTAGCAGCAATTTTCTGCTAATTTTTTAAGTTAATTTTTTTCATTCTAGAAGTCCATCTCTGCTACATTTCAATGAATTACAAGTTTCAAGTTAGTTTCACTCCCAGGAACCCCAAAGTAAAACTCTTTCGGTGCTAGTGGGGCCAGAGCCTTGGGGAATATGTCACGGAAGCAAATTCACTGGTGCTGTAAATCAAGCTGCTCTCTAAATTTAATTTCCCATGCTGGCAGAGTTTTTTAGAAAATAACAAAGGCAGCTATTTGCCACCTACACTGCAGATAATGCAAAGGATCCTGCTAATACCATTTGGAATCACAGCAAAAAATCTTAAATCATTTAAGTCATCAGAATTTAAAAGACAAGTTTTTGGAACAAATTTAAGTGGCTCCAAAAGGAAAAAGAATGAAATTAATAGGTGCCAAATAAAAAAAAAAAAATAGAAAAATTGTGGGAACTCAGCACATCAGTTTTGTGGGAAAAGACAAACTAATTTGTTTGAAATCACTAATACCCTGTGACTTCAATGTGTCTATACTTAGCAAAATCTCTTTTCAAACCATAAAAAATTGCAGATATCTGTACCTAGGTTGGCTGCTATTCTCCAACAGTGGACAATAATATTAAACACCTGCTTTTACAGCCTTCTGGATAAATTTAGCTACTTCTGATGGACAAGTACTGGAACTAAACCATCAAATTACAAACCAAATTAATCTTGGGAGGAGCAGAAGAGAGGGAGAGAGTGGAAAAGTGTACAAACATCTATCTGTGTGAAAGCAAGTGATAAATCATGGAGCACAACATTATTTCTTGGCATCTTTTTATAATGTGACTAGAAACTGATGAAATACAGGACCAGCCATGGTAAATCTGAAAACTGGTTCCATCAAGCCTAGATTTCTGTCTTTGCTGGCTTTTCAGAGAGTTAAATATGCCTAAACTGTTTGACAGTATTAGAGATGCAAGAAAACTTATAATCCATCTGCAGTTGGAAAAATGAGTTAACTTTTTATTTAAGAGAAAAGCCTAAAAAGAAAAGAAGTTCTAAAGAAACTAAATACACTGCACATGAGAGAGACACTGAACATTTCAGCAACTGCTGCTGATAGGAGTCCCAAACAACACACTTGGAGTGGAAATCACTGCCACATGTTAAACGGATTTAGGATGTGATGCGAAGGGCAAGATTAGTACCAAAATTCTAAATATGTGTGGGGAAGGAGATAACCCCTAAGGAATTCCAGCTCCACATAATAAAGGTGAAACTGCCCTGCTCAGGTTTCTCCAGGCTGGCTGCAGCTACAGCTGTGCTGCTATTCCCACCACTGGTTTCACGTGCAGCTGCACCAAAACCTGGATGCGAGGAGAGCCCAAGAACCCATCTGTGTTCAGCACAATATTGCCACAGGCACTGGAGTGGCAAACATGCAAATGAGAAGATTAATCAGGAGGTAATTATGCTTGGATTACTCTTTCTGTTACAGGACTGCTTTGATAGCAAGATTAGGTATTATACATAGGAACAGCTCGTAGGGGGAAATGTTACAGCACCCTGTGCGACAGTTTAAAACCCTTTACAAGCTCATTTTCTGTAATATTTAGATGAATGCTTCATTTGTGACAATAGGTTTATATGTCATGAACTAAATGAATCTTGACAGTGAGAAGCAAGTCTATAAAATATTGATCTCCAAAATAAAACATCAAGGTAATTCCTTGCCATATAGTACAACCTATTTACTAATTTCCTGCAAGGACTTTTTTCTCAAATTTAGTGATTCTCAAATCTTTCCATCTTTTAGGACTCCAAAGTAGGAGTCACTGAAGGAAGAAAAAAACAAAACAAAAAAATAGGGAATAATCACCTTCACTAACGATACCAAACATCTTGGTTATGAATTCAGATGGGTTAAGTCAAAAAACAATAAATCTGTAGCACTTCACCTGCAGAGTAATAAGCAAAATTTTTGTCCCCACAGCGTAAATGTAAGGCACTGGAGGATTTCCTCTCTAATTTTGAGAAAAATTGCTCTGGAAGACCACCAGTGATATCTGTGGCTATGACTGATGGATCAGGAGCTGGCTGATTGATGCCCTAACTCCCCGATGGCTCCTCTGACAGCAGCAGGGGTTGCTGCACTTTGGGACTGGGTGTTGTTCTGCTGTGCTTTACTGAATCCAAGCACATTCTCAAGATGTGTTATTCTTATATTACACAGCATTCAGAGCCCAGCTGACATCTAACATTAATTTCTGTAACCTGTTTAATTCCCCTGCATGTTACACACGCACATTTCCTACTTTTGAGCTTTTATAGGATCTGGGCGTAGACTTCAGGAATCAGTGGAACAGCATCCATGTGAGTGCTAATTCACAAGACAAAGACTTCAATGCTCAGTTGCACTGAGGACAGTAAATCTTTATGGACTCCAGCCTATGTTGTCTCTATCAGTTAAGGCCATTTTCCCTGCTGAGAAGATTTAGTGCACTTCACTGAGAGGGCAGTGTGCCCATGGAGGAAGCAGATTTTCACAGATGTCAAACACAATAGCTCGTTCACAGGTGAGAGTTACACCGTGATTGGGATCACAATAGCAGAGGTTCCTGTTTCTGGAGGGACTATTAACTGCCCCAGGATGCATTACTTACACCAATGATATTTATGGCTGTGCAGGTATCATGTTCAGCTCTGCAGAGCAAGCTGAGCTGAGGCACGGGGACCTCAGCACAGCCAGAGGTGGCACAGCTCCTCCATCCCTCACCTGCAGCCCTCCTTGCTTTCACTGGGGAAAATCTTGAAAGATTTGTACTCAATATTAAGTACTTCAAAAAAATGAAGATAAGGTGGATACATCTAAAGTATATTTCTCCTCTTGGACCTTCTGTGTCTTGCCTCTGTGAAGGGTGTTTAAGGATGGATGTGTGATTATTCTGGCACTACTACAAAGGCATGCTGTGCAGGTTAACTGCAACATTTCTCTAAAACACTTAGGTGTGCCCCTTTTCCTGTTGCCTGGCCTGCTCACTGATGTGGCAGATTACACCTCTGGTGAAAGGCTCTGCCAGTGATTTTCCACTGGGCTTGCTCAGAGACTGGGTGCTGGTGGCAAACATCGTCGGTTTGGGACCTAGCGAATTCCAGCTGGGTTTTGGAACCCCACATTCACCTTGGATTCATCTTAAAAGAAAAAAAAAATACCCTAAAATGGGCACAGCAGCTATGACAGCCTTCCTTGTGAACAGCCTTCCTTGTGAACAGCCTCATGGCAGCTGTCTGGTTTTAGGAATTATCCTGGAATTGCTGGATCAGCCACTGCTGTGCCTGAGCGAAGGCTGGTGATCCACTGGATCCTTGGATGCTAAATGAGCTCCTCTGAGTTCAAAAACCCTTCAGTCCTTTCACCTGAGCACCCAGGCATTAACCTGTTTCCTATAGAATGCTAGATGAATTAGGGAGATGAACAAACACTGAAATAATTGTAAAATTCAGAGCTTTTGTTAAGGAAGAGCAAACATGCCTCCCAGATGCTCACTGGCACCTTAAACAATGCCAACTTGCGTATCCACCAAAAGAAAAAGGAGCAACCAAAGATAAAAACATTGCTTCTCCAAAATAATGTTCAGTACTTTGTTATCAGCTGTGACATCCTTAGATACTTAAACACTCATGTAATTCCCCACAAATACCTGAAGCAAATCACAACATTAAGATAAATAAATAAATAAATAAATACAAACTCACATGAAACAAGCAATATTTGACAACTACTTCAATACTCCTGCTGAATAGACGGGCCAGGCTGTCTAACAGAAACTCAAAAGCTTCATTTTGTGGAAAGTTTAAAAAGCAATAAATTTGCAGTTGTGGTGTTCCATCACTAGAGCTTTTCTTACTCTTAGAAGGTGAGATGAGACAGACCTTTAAAGTGAATGTGTTTGCAACCTTCTCTTATGCTGAGTACCCAACGTGGACCAGATGATGAAGAAAATTGGTTTTATTCAAATAAAACCTTCAGTATTTAATAGAGAAAACTCCATGGACAGAAAAGAAATGCCCAAAGTGATAGATTATTTACACTGCTCTCTTTGCCATGGCATAGTTCCTTTACCCTTTGTTTCTCACACTTTTTCATAAGATCACCTCTGATCAGTCTGTGGTAATCCCCAGAAAGTTATTTCTCTCCCTGTTATCAGCAGTAATAGATTTTTTATTTATTTTTTTTTTACATGAGCTCCCAGTTCTATCTGCACTGTGACTATCTGCTTTCCCTTTTCCTGTCATTCATCCACATTTTTGAGACTCCTTTTCCTTAGGGGAATAACAATCTATTGACAGAACAAGTAACTTTTTGTTCATCATGGCTGTAATTCTGAAAGAAAAATGTTCTCTGTGAAGACACTTGTAAAATTTGAAATCTTAGAAAAGGTTTCACACAAGCTGTGTTAAAAGTCAACTGAAAAAAATAAGATTAATTAAAGAATGACACATCATGCTAAGTGAGGCTTTACAAGCACAAGTTTTGCCAAGAGTGGATTATGCATAATGGATTTGTGGGGCAAAACACAGCAGAACACAGTATTCTACTCTGTATTATAACTCCTTAAAGCAGTTGTACAGAAAAAAAGAGTCTCACCACATTGAGACCAAAGCGAGGTGATTGTGCTAGAACTCCACAGAGGTGAAGCCAGGGGGTTTTGGTTTTCACCAGCATAAATCAATGGGGCATTTCAAAAGATTTGCCTCAATTTGTCTGCCTAAATTCAGTAAAGGTGAGTTCATATCTTTTCAAACTGCCAAATCAGCCAAAAGGATTAAAGTTGTAGTCATATGTAATCCCAGAAAATGCAAGGCTTAAAGTTAACCTTTCTTCTCAGTGACTCTGTATAAATTATACCACTTTTAAAATATGGTGCATTACACATATTCTTCCTTATCCAGAAATCTTTTCGGATTAATTCTGAATGTAGTAATTCACAGCACATACATGAGGATTTCAGTTCAGCTAAAGAATAATAATGATGTGATTAAAATGACTGTAAAATAATAAAATTAAAGCTTTTAGGTGATCTCTAGAAGCTGCACTAAAGCACTTTGAAAGCACTCAAGCCACAAATATGTTTCTGAAAAACATACCAAGAATATACTATTTTAATTTAATTTCTTGGCTATTAAAGAAAACAGCATAAACCTCCCAACATAATTTGTGCTTAGTTTGGTCTCAAATGTAGCTTTCATCAGATATATGTGAAGCTGATACAAATATAATACAGAAATACCATAGAAATAAAAAATATTGCCAGCTGCCTGGTAATATTTTCCTGTGAGTGGATGGTTACAAAAAAATGAGGGTAGATTTTTTTAATGAAAATAGTTAAATTTATCAGTATTCTTAGCTTAAATAGAGAAATAGTTACCAGACTGTAGAGAGCTGTTAAAGAAGTGGTAATGAGGCAGCTCCACAAACAACTGACTGCCACAATATTTGTTATTTATTCTTAACAGGCTGAAATGATGTAGAAATAGAACTGAAACCACACCAATATAACAGCCTAGGGAAGGCTGCCTTTAAGTGATTTTTTTTTTTTTTTTTTTTTTTTAGTTAGCATTACAAGCAGCTTCTGATACTTTAACTAAAGCACACTGTGGATTTGCCTGTGAATTTTACCCAACTGGACAGAATGCTCCTTCACGTTATTCATGTCAAAAGCCCCAAAAGAAAATTGGCATTTTTTCACCTTTTTACACGGATCAGAGCTCAGGTCTTCCCAGCACAACCTGTTATGTACCATTCACAGTGTGCAAATCACAAGTGAAAACACTTGCTGGTGCTTTTCTGGGCTTGGGCAGCGTCTGATGCTCAGCCATGTCATTCAGTCCCTCTCATGCAATTCTGTTTGCTCCAGGAGCTCAGCATTTGGAGGCTGAGCAGCAGCCAATGTTCTGTGTGCATGGAATGCAGCACATCAGTGATCACAGGTGTGTTTTCTCTCTTGCAACTGGATTCTAATAAAGGAAAATGGAGAAAATTCTTAGATCATCCAATACAGCCCCCTGGTATTACAGGCAGTCACTTTTTGTAAGCCCTTATGTAAACTGATCAAGCTCCCTGAAATTCATAATATTTTTATGACCTTCAGAGATGGCAGCAGTATATTTGTTTATTTCTTTTTTTTTTAAACACTGCACAGACTCTTCCTATCTTTGATATTACCAAAGAATTAGCTCCTCCCTCCAACAAACACAACAGAATTTACTACAAAAAAGCAACAAATGTACTAAAAAAGAACTGTTTCAAAGTTAACCAAATAAGTTTGTGCACTGAAAAAAATCAAACCTAATGTCATGCTATAATATTTCTGGTTAAGCATGAAAAAAAAAAACCACACTGCAAATCACAAACTCATATTGAAATATTAATTTTTGATAAGAACTGTGCCATTCCAAGGTACAGTTACCACTGCAATTAGGAATGGAGCTGACCAGTCAAAATTAATTCAAAGCATTTGTGAAGCTGAAGTAGCTCAAAGATTGCAAGATTTGCCAAAAATCCAGTTTAATTTGATTTTATCTAATTTGTGGAATCTTCCCTACTGAAACCAGAAGAGAAAGGATAAACAATGCATTGCACAGCAGAGAGATTCAGCATCAGAAGAGCTTAATGAGACACTACTACAAGTTCCATCTCGAAAATTCATCTCTCATGTAGAATTTAAATTTGAGGTTTTTTGAGTTATTTTTTGAATTATTGATCTTTCAAGACAAATCTACAAATTTGCTTACGAGCTGGGAACAGGGGTAGCAAAAATATTTCTGCACAGTCTAGATAAGAACATAAAGAAAAAAAGATGACTGAAACAAGAAATATAATTTTTCTATGGGCAACAAAGAACTGATAATTACTGGCAGTAGCGCGTCAGACCTTCCTTAATACATTGAATAGAACATTTAGTTATATTTTCACATCACACTTTTGTGTTGTTTAGAAAGCTGTGTGAAGAAAAGCAAACACCTGCTGTACTTGTGTTTGCAGAACAACAGCTTTATTTGTGGTCTCATGAAATACCTCATAGCTTGCTGGTGAGGGAAAAATGCCCGGACTTCTCACCCAAAGGCAAGCTGAAAAATCAGGACTTTGGACCAGGAGATGTGCAATGAAATGGTGAGGTTCAAATTATGAGTTTAACAAGCACATGCTCAGTTTTCAATAAGCAGAATGTGCTAAGGCTTTTCTTAGCTGTAAGGTAATTAGTTACATATTGCAGCCTTCTCCAAAGGATCTGACCTGGGCAGTGAAAGGGTCCCAGACCTGGCACCTGACAGCAGGGGAAGGGCTGGTGCAGTGAGGGGAGCAACACCTGTGCTGTGTGTGCTTAGCAAGACCAAATTCAGAGAGAAATTCAGAGGATCGAGCTCAATTTCTGGCAAAGATTGTGGTGATGAGCTGGGGAGAGGAAGACATTTCACCTGGTGGCTGTTCCTGTGCATCTCTGGGCTTGGAAAAATCACAGCAGTAGCTGCAGCATCCTTTCCTTTGCTTGCAGTTTTTTGTTGCACTTCATATCAGTGATCCATGTGCCTGGGAAGTGATGGGAGCATGAACTGTGGTAACATTTACAGACACCTTTACCTGGTGCCCTCAATCCATCCAAAAGCAACAGCCAAGAGTGCAAGAGAATGAGTTGAGCCATCTCATACGAGCTCCATTTCTGTCACTAATATCAAGCACTCCAGACATATTTAATAACACAGTTATAATAGCCTTACTTCTATGATTCCAAAGCTGTGAAAATCACTTTAAAAAAAATAAAAAAATTGTGTGAAAGCTAGGGCCAACAGCCAAATTCAGGCCACTGCAGCTCTTGAAATACCAGCTTCAGCTTTTATTGAGAAACACAGATATCTCACCCAGCAATCAGGCTGTATTTGTTTTGCAATTTGAGTGAGTCAGACACATAAATATTTAAGTTTTAATTCAATTGCCTCTCCTGCGGTCGATGAGTCACTACTACTCTGATATCTGAGGAGTCTCACTAGGGGAGGTCCTGGAAATATGTTATGACTCCCAAGTGGGTTCCAGCCGGAAAGTCTGTGAGCTGTACTTTTAAAATGTATAAACTTATTTTCCTTTCAAACACTCAAAATACATGTAATGAAGTAGAATGTGTTTGCTTCCTGGACAGCAAACAATCTTGCAGCCAGAAAAAATGTTTACTTTGTAAACACTGTTTTCTTTTCAGAAAACTGTTTTAGCAAGAGGTTCCATGATGAAAAACAGTTTAGGTCATAAAAGACCTAAAAGAAATAGAAAGTGTAACAATTTTCCTTCTCTCTAAACCCCTGAAATTAACTTAGAAGAACTTACAGTCACTCCTATGTGCTATAAATGTAGAACATAATTTCTACAGATGGATGATGCAAGATAATTTCAAAAAACCTTTGCTCAAATAGGGGACATTATGAATATGTCCATACACAAGCTGCAAAGGAAGGCTAATTACAAACTAGAAAGCTGCATTCCATTGGCATACACTTTACAAATCAAGTGGGTAAGTCAGCTGTGACTGAGAAATAAAAATAATTAATGGAAAGGTATAAGAGCTGCACTCCATTTTCTATACAGCACTGCAGTATTCCTGTAACCTTCTTGAGCCATGTTACCACTGCTTTGCATGGAATGGGCCATGGTTTACTCACAGTAAACCATGTCTGTTTTGACTAATTCTGACAGTGCCTGTTTTGACTAATTCTGGATACAATTTCAGGTCTGTACCAAAGAAGTAGGTAATCACTGAATTCAGTTTCTGCCCTGAATTCAAGAGAATTCATTTGTTGTATCCATGGGGGTACAGGTGAGACAAGAATAACCACAATGGAGCTCAACAAGTTCAGATTCTGCCCTGAATTTAGAAGAATCAATTTGTTTGATCCATGGGGGTACAGGTGAGACAAGAATAACCATGATGGAGCTCAACAAATTGACAGCAATCACAATGGCAAGGCAAAAGTCAAATCTTCATGGCCTTCCTGGCCTGGTGAACCTTGCAGCCCTGGAGATCCCTGACCCTAGCTGAGAACCAAGCAGCTACATCTCAGATAAAAAGTAAACCTGCTGCAGATGTCCTGACATGGACCAAAGCCCCCAGGCCCCCAGCTGCAGGTTATGGGGCCTGTGCAAACGAGCTCCCTGTGGTGTGGGTTTGACAAGGCCCAGTCCCCAGGAAGAGGTTCTTCACACACCTCGTGGGGACGAGGCCCAGAGTGGCGTCACTGCGCTGCACATCTGTTAGCGTGGAAATATTAGGTGTGAGCTCAGGATTATTAAATCTTCCCCCACCAATAACCATCTGTTGTCACACCCACTAACCAAACTCCGTGTTTGTGCATGAAATCCATGGACATGCACATGCTGTATGTGCTTTCTCCCTAAAACAGGGACGAAGCGCTTTGCTTTGCATCTCACTGACATTTTGAAGCTAGGATTGGTGTGCACAGGTCATTTGGTAAGTTTTGTGGCAGTTCAAATGTTTCAAATGTCACAATCTGATGCCATATATTTGTGGAAGCACTATTTTCACTGCTCAGTAGGGATAACCCAGGAAACACACAACAAAACATCTCCTGTTTTTACAGAATGCAAAAGCCCATTTCACTATACATGTAGCAAGCTTTGCACATTCTTCTTCATTTTTCTTTTCCTTCTGCCAACCTGTATTAATGAGGTGGTAGATATAGGAAGGAAATTACATACTGCCTACACGTGTTATTTCAGAATAAGGATTCCAAGAAGAACTTGGAATAAAATGTCCTCCACATGCTTTAGTTTAAACCCATCTCTCTTCTCTAATAGTTATTAGATTGGCTTCTCTTTTACACCTTGCAATAAGCATATCAATTTTCTGGATGCCACAGTAATTTTATATCATGTTTTGTTCCTAACCATTGCATCCCCCTTCCATCAATTACATTTTTTTCTTAGGTACTGACAGGCAGCAGCCACTTTCCTGAACACAAGGAGAGGGAAATACACGCCATGGGTAATTTCATGGACATGGAACGACATCATGCCACTGGTGCCTGAAATTTAGCGGTGAACTATGGGTGCTGCAGGGCTGCTTTTTATCACGGGTGTCAAATTTACAAGAATTTTACCACAGAATCCCTTTAATGTTGGCTACAGTTTTCGGCTCTGGAAAGTATCAGAGGGATTCAGGCCAATGGATGCCTCCCCATTTACTGGGATTTGTCTTTCAAAGCTGGAGCCATTATGGATGATGGGCTGTAGTTCAGCAGCAATCAAGATGTCACAGAACTACAAAGAATTTCTTTCCTCACATGTCACATGAGTAAGATAAAATTGAATTTTAAACTAAATAATCAGTTTATTTTTTTTTCTTTCACTAATTTAATGTTCAGATCTTGATGGCGACTTCTAACTCCACAGACTAAAGAAATTAAGTGACATAATTTCATCACTTGGAACTACAATCTTGTCCTCCATGTTCATACAAGAAAACACTAAACATTTGAGTTCAGATAATCACAACCATGCTATATTTGTATCTAAAAATGTACTTTTAATCATTAGAAATACAGGTCTAATGTGTTACCATGCATAAATTAACCCTTTCCCAACAATAACTGCAGACACTGTCCAGCTTAAAGTAACTAGTTTATCAACTAAATATCTAAATTAAAATGGTAGGAAAAAGTATTTGAGTATGACTTATTACCACTGAAGCAAAAGTAGGGATTTTACATGCATTAATTTGGCAAGATTTGACATACAGTAGTTGCATTTTCCCAAAGGGAGAGCTAAAATCTGGCCAGATCTGTCATGGTTTTGTAAGTGTGCCAGATTTGACACAGAAGAGATGTGATTAATTATCTGAAGAATTATACGTGTGTGTATTTCCATGAAACAGCCACAATCCCCCTTACACAAATTCTACCAACAGCCATCTTCCTGGGCAACCAGAAAAATCTTCCAAGAAGCAGTAAATTTCTACCATGTACTACAACTTGAAAAAGTTGTACCATACACTAAAAAAACTGAAAAATACCAAAACCCAAATCAAAAAGGACTTAAAAAACCAAACAAACAAAAAAACCCCCAATGTTTACTGGCATTTATTTCTCATTATAGAGTGAATTTTTAATTGCTTCCTCATTCAGTTTCTCCTTATTTTCCAATATAAAACTCTGCATAAGAAGCAGCTTGAGTACTAGAAATCCAAGGAAAAATGTGTGTTTCAACAATTTATTAAGAAGGAAATATTTTAATTGGAAACTCTTCTAAGTGCTGTTTTATTAAAATCTCTTCTTTCTTTACCAACTACAATAATTGAAAAAACTTTTGTTCCCCTATTTTTTGTAGTATGTAGGAAAGGAATACAATGGCTTTCCAAACTGAGCTACATGAATAATTGTCATGAAAGTCATAATGATTACAACAAAAATAAGATTGTATTTTAGTAGATTTGACACCTAAACACTATGTGTGTGTGTTTAGACATAGATATATACACACACCCTGCATATTGTCAGATGATATTTTCCAATTAAGCTTGAGTTACAGGAAAACAGTATTTTAGACATGTTATCGTGCAGCCTCAGTGTTACTGTGACTATAAAGGAATTCCAGAATTCCTTAGGCACAGTTCTGATTTTTGTGCCTTGGGGAAGACATAAAACAATTGTTTTATGGTCAATCAGTGAAGTCTTAGAAGGCCCTGCTGGGGAAACTGCTACTGCCATCTGTAGTGAAACTGTATAGGCATAACTAAAATGGAGCACAAGATATTCTTCCTTTATAAACTCAGACCTGCTGGAGTAATTCCTGTGAACAGCCACCTGCTCCTTCAAGCCATTTGTTCCATTTGTAAAATGGATGTTAGCTCCATTTTAACTTCTAAATGAGAAATTCATGACTGTTCACGCAGCGTTTCATTGTGAAAATCACGAATGTTGCTACACTTCCAAATAATAACACAGCATTCGGTTGTCTTCCACCTTAGATGGTGCCACAGAAACATTCAAACTGCAAGACACGAGAATGCATGACAAAAGGATATTACATAGATTTTGTTGATATTTTTTGGCCCACACACTGTACAGTAGCCCATATCCAACCTCCCTGGCCATCTCATGGCCTTTGAAGCCATAAAAACATCCAGCAGCCACAGCAGACAGGAAGGTTTAACTTTACCTATCCCAGACAGACCAACCACTCTAAAGTTTGGCATTTTGCCCCTGGGGAATGACATCACCAAACTGCCCTGAGATCCGAGCAGTTGTTTCCATCAGACAGTGTGAGGCCACTCTGGACCCGCATTTCAGCTGTCTCTGTGCTGAGCTGCATCCCTGCAGCTCCTCTCGTAAAGTGCTGGAGTAGTGCTCCAAAGTGGAAGAGCAAAACACACTTGAAACAGGTAAATTGCATAAGTTGCATTTAGTTTTGCTTCCTTCTGGCTATGCAACAGATATCAGAGAACCTCTGGGAATGTCAAGCGGGAATTTTCTGGCTAAGAACTACAGTCAGCATGTAGAGTAAATCTACATCAAGGTAGGGGAATTGTGGGGGAGAAAGGAGCAGGATAAGGTGTGGTTCACATCTGCAATGGCAATCTTCATCTGCTGTGGAGTTCTTCTAGTACTTCCAACCAGCCCCAAATGCTTCACAGGATCTGGAAACATTGCTGGGCCAATGTGCCAATGGCACTTGAGTGCCAGCATGTAAACAAAGATCATGACCTGTTTTGTCTCTAGCCAATGAAAGTGAAAGTCCACATTAAGTGATAACCAACCAAATAAACAGAGTCTTAACTGAGAGCCAGCTGTAAATACAAAACTGTTCCCTCTCCTCCCTTAGAGTCATTCAGACTCTAAGATACAAATATGTCCCTTTTTGTCCAGTTTCTTCACATTTACAGTCCTCTAATGCCTAAAATGAACACTGTAATATCACTGTTCACCTTGTAGTACATTCCCAGGAGTTGATCCCAAACAAAAGACTAAAGATCTCTTCTGAAGGATGAAGGAGGTATTTTGTACTGATATGACACTGCTTTCTAAGTGGTGTAAGTAAAAAAGATGGAAGGTGAAAATCAATTTCACAATTTTTTGTACCAAAACACACTTACTAAATCACAGGTATTTTTTCAACAGTACATTTTTGAGAATGTGATCTGATACAACAGATTGATCTGATGCTAGAAATATGTTAAATGTGTTTGATATCCATGATGTGAAATGTTCTGTTGGCTGTGTCCTCCCTGTCACCCAAACGGGAAAAGACCATTTAAAATCCCTTTTCCACTTTTGTTATATTTATGATGTACTCTCAACAAGGAGGTGTACACTCAGTGCCAGCTGGTTCCAAGTCACCTTCATCAGGTTATCTTTAAAGCAGTAACAATGTCACTTCTCTTTTTTTATAACAATTAAATAGTACATAATTTATATCTTCAGAATTAAATTTTAAACCCTGAAATATTGTTCCTGTTTCAGTGCCTAGATGTCTGGAATTATTCCTAGGCACTGGTCTGAATACTTGAAAAAGCAACAGAGGTGAGCTAGCAGACCACATTTAGCCAACAAGTAACAATTTCCATAAAGTTCTTTCTATATTGAGACTACTTACAGTGAACAGCCTTATCACTGCTGTAAAAGATATAAAATCATACTCTTTGGGATTTTGGATCATTTGTACTTATAAGAAACATCACATGTACTTTCATGTATGGTAGCGCAACTGGGCAATTTGGCAGTCCTGCCTTGGGAAGAGCTGGCAGGCAGCACCCCACTGGAGCTGAGTACCTGCAGATGCCAAGACTGAAGCAGGTTTCTAAAATCCCCCTTCTCCCTCACTTTTTAATAAATACCTCTGGTTTTATCTGTTCAAACACACTGCAATTGAAGAAAACTTTCATGTAGAAAGGATGAGCAACAAGAGGAAAAACTCTAAGGCCATCTTGTCCTCAAAAAAAAAAAAAGAGTAAAACTACCAGAATTGGTGTCTTAAACTGATGAAATTCAGAATTAAGATGCAGACTTTCTCTCTGACCTTGAAAAACGTCAATTTTCTACTGAATCAGGTCAGAATGGGAGTATTGACACATTCTCCTTCATTATCGATAAGGCCTGAAAGTCTGTCAGACACCCTGGGAACAGACACTGTTAAAGTACATTAACATCAGTGTGACTTCTCTGAAATGGATGGCTTCAAATGGATCCCCACTTTACTCACTGGGGCTTTACTTTAAAATAAATATATAAGTACATACATGCATCTCTTTATTAAAAATACTTTCTTCAGGTTTATGTTTTTGAAACTCTCTCTGAAGTTTATTGTTGCAAGTGAAAGTATGAATTGTCTCCTGTATTTTTTTTTTTCCTCTCTACCCTTACCTTCTGAGAGGTCACATTAACTGTCACTTGCATGCACAGTTCTAGTTATGTTTTGTTTATGGCTTTTCAGCAGCTCTGTAATCCTAGAGGATGAAAATATTTTCCATTTGCCACAGTGACACGTGCTGCGGAGGAGAAATACGAACAGCTGCCGGCTTCCCTAATGGTGGCATCAGATAACACACTCTCCAGGATTGCAGGTTATCTCTTTTCCTTAAAGGAAACAGCAGGCTGTCTGGTTCATCTGTGACTGCTTTAGGACCATCATCCCCTGGATCAGGAGCTCACAGGCACAGACTCAGCCTATTTTAACCATCTTCTCCTGACCCAAACTCGCTGGCTTCAAATTGACCATATGTGTTCTGTGTGAGTACTCAAGACTTCCATCCTTTGCAGTTAAACAAACCCTTCAGCAGAAAAAGCAGCTTGCAGGTCAATGAAATTGAGGTGGTGAGTTACCATTCCCTTACTGGAGAGCTTTCAGTATTTGTCAGTGATATATTAGGTTCATAAAAAATAAAATTTCATTATTTAGGATGTTTACTTTAGCTTGGCTCCGAGAGGCATTTGTGACCTTCTAGAGGTACTTCATTGGAGGTCATTATTTAGACTAAATTCCAGATACAGAACACAAAGAGCTCTATTCATAACAACTAAGACAGCAATGTATTCACAAGAGAAATAAGCAAGAACTTAAAAATGTAGACTAAATAAAGGTTCGATCTAGGAAAGCAACCCTGTAAAGCTAACTCTTCAAGCATATAATTATTTTCATTCTAGCCAGAAGTTTATTCCACACAACTTTAAAAACACTTAAAAGTAATGTCTTCATTTGAAGACCAGAATTCCTCTCAGGTTCCTTGATTACACATAGGATACACTTTTTTAGAAAACAAAAATCCCCACTACACTATCAGTCACCACTGCAGCTATCAAGAACATCTCATTCATGGCTCAGACTTGCAGTTATTCTTACCCAATGGCTGGAAGCACACAGGTCAGAAAGGGATGCAGCTTGCAGACAGGCATTTGGAATTATTTGAATCAACAATAAATGAGTGAACCAAGAGAAGGAAGTTTGTATTCCCAGGATATGCTGTAGCAGGATAGTCTGTAAAACCTTGAGATCTGAATGAGCAGATCAGTTTTTAATGAATAATTCATCTTCCTATCTTTTCAGCAATCAGCTCTACTGAAAATATTGAGTAAAAAGCACAAGTATTACTGGGGCAAGGACACTGTTCTGTTTTGTCATGAAAGATACATCAGTCTTTCCTGAGGAATACATAATCACCGCTTACCTCAGGTGATCTCACAAATATTAATGTGTTTCAAGGTACCTGCAAACAGTCTCCAGACTAACAAGACAGGTAGAACACAAAAATTGAGAGGAGAATTTCTAAAGGCCAGCAAGTGTACAAAGACAATGAACTTTTGACTGACTTCATTTCCCTTTATGGAAGCTGTGAAGAGTGGGTCAGTGCTGGAGAGGCCCTGGAGACCGATCTGACAGTGAACATCAAGTCTAAGAAAAGCTGGGTATGGGATCTTTTCTGAGAGTCACCTCAAGTAAATACTCACTGGTCATCATTAGCTTCCTCTTATATGAAATGGGAATCCCTGTTAGGGCTGTGTAGTCTTGTACAAACTGATTTAGTTTAAAAGAAAAAGAATCTAAATTTCACGTTTGTTCTTGAAGACATAAACGAATAACAAAATTTCTCCCACAGAACCAAGCTAGCTTTGGATTAAACAAACTTTGCCATTAAAATATTACCCTGCAAGACCTTCAACAAATACCATTTTTAGTAAACACCAGTGATTTTCAAATGGAATATTTTAGCTTCTTCTGAAGTTGCTTCCTTTTCCATGCCATCCAATTTTGTATGCCTTTATAATGTGAAGACTTTGTATAGAGATGGTTATTAAATGGTTGTTATACATCCTGCACCAAAGGGCTTACAAAGCCCTGGAGATATTTGTGGTATTGTGCTAATAATTGGTGAGACATGATAGCAGGAAAAAATGACTTTCTAAAGAACATCATTGGAAATCCAACCCTCTTTCTGTCCTTGTTGAATGCAGGGGTTGAAAAGCATTACAAAGAGAGAGGAAATAGTTTTCACTTTTACAGACATGGTAAAATGAAACCTTTGTAATCCTTATGGGACACACACTTCTGCATCTATATTTATTATTTTTAAGCCTTCATACCATATAAAGATCACTGCTTTAACAGTGTGACTAGTCCTTCCTCCTTCCAGATTAAAGAACAAAGTTGATTCCATTTCAATGAGGCTAATTTTGTTTAAAATCACTGATTTTTTTTTTTCTGTCACAGCAAGTTTAAAGGGAAGAAATTCTTCTATTCTCCTATAAGTTATACTAATATATTTTACCATATTACTTGTAGTCATTAAAGTAGATCTACTGAGCGTCCTGGATTTTTGTGTATGATCATCATTTTTACACTGGAGGGATGTTGATCCTGTAAAGAAGGAAATATCACATTTTCCAGAAGGAATGCTAACAGAAAATTGGAAAACCTCTTTTTCTTGCTTTGAAGGGAAAGAGGAAAAATCTTTGCAATAGCTACATGGAGCTAAGAATGTACTTTTCCCTGTATGTTCCTCACCTAATACAGAGTTGTTTTGTTGTTAACAAGTCCCTTTGACATTGTTTTGGGAACTCAATGGCTCACATTTACTGACTGGCTTCATTGCAGCAGAGGAAACCCTGACTTCACAAATAAGTATTTACAAAGCTGTAAATCCTCATTCCATGCAATTATCACAGTAAACACGTATATAAATATATATTTTGAAAATCTCAAAGTTCTTCAGGGAAAAAAAAAGCACTTACAGTCATTAATAACATATATGCTTGCAATGAAATATACTGGAGTACAAGTAATAAGGAACTTAATGCATTTGCAACAGAATTTTTATATATTAAAATTCCATTTGAAGCTTTCTGAGATACCATTAACTTTGGGATTGCTTTTGCACTGTCTGGGCACTTTCTGAAAGTTTAGGATTCAGCATTCTTAAAGTGAAGGAATCTTTTCCCACCTTCTCAAACAAATAAAAATTCAAACCAACCCTTAGCAATTACACTGTTCTGAGGTATGAAAACATCAAATCCGAAAGGAAAATTTCATTAAAGAAATAGACTCCAATGCATACAGGAACATGAGAAGCTGAAAAGCACAGAACTCATTTAAGCACAGTTTCACTCTACACCTAAAGAATATTACAAGTGCCTTAAAAACCTTTAATCCTGGCTGCAGTTATCCCTCTGCCCTGTGGAGTCTGAATTATCGAAGCACATGACATTAACCATGTTTTACTCTTTTTCAAGGAGCCACTAAGATTTCAATTTGCTGGTGCACAGAACTACTGAATGCAGATCCCAATTTCTGAATGCAGATCCCAATTTCCAAATGCAGATCCCAATTTCCAGACCCCACTGTATCTATTGTACAAGCTAACAGGATTAGCCAGCATTAGCCCAGCATCCACAGGAAGCGCGATGCACAGTAAGACCTGAGGAATTCTCCAGGGAGGAAAAGGGTCCGACTTGAGGCATGCATGATTTCAAAGCAAATCTTGGCACAAATTAACTGCCTGACCTGCAAGATGAACAAGCATAACATTTAATTAATTGCCCACCTTTTTGGAGCCTCACTGTTCTTTTTTTTTTTTTTATAAGTGTAAGATAATATACTGCTACCAGTTTTTATGGAGACAGTCAAAGAAATCACACATTAAATTGCCTGGTGATGAATTAGGATGCATTTCACATTGCTCTCAGTCACTCTCATCAACTCTGTTGATGTGAGATAAATATTTATGTAACTTCATATTGCTGAAAAAATGAAGCAACTCTAACAACACAGAAGTATTTCTGGTTCTTATGAAGGTCCCCTTTTTCCTGTCTCCTTGAAAATAAGGGTAGAAAAATAATCTGAGAATGAAAAGATTTTAAAACCATTGATCAGGCAAGGTGTGAAATGCCCAAATAATCCTGTTCTATGAATAGTTTCTGTCACTTTTGGACTCTGACAAATATAATCTAGGCTGACATCTGTACAGTCTAGAGCCCTCAAGTCAGAACAAGAAACAAGCCTTTTTCTCCCTATATAAGTAAATTCAAGGGATTTTCTCTTGTTTTTTTCTATAGATACACGCATGTTTCTCATAATTCCTTTAACTGTTATCTGCTTAGAAGCAGATAAAAATAGAAATGTGTTTTCTTTGGGTTAGTGGCACACAATGCATTCGACAATCTATTCTTTAACTTACAGTATGCACAAAGAAGCACTTTGATAATTTTAGACAGCATCTTATGATGGCCAAGGAACATAAGAAAAAACTTATGGAAAATGGCATTTTCTTGTCCAATTTCTTGTTCCTTCATGCAGTAAGTTTACAAACAGAAGACCTCCTCCTCCTGAGCTCCTATGATTTTTATTTTGACAAAATAGGTAGATGTTTTGTTGGCCTACTGGACCATTTTAGAGGACTTTGTGGCTTTGTCCTGGCCAGGTGAAATTCCACCTGGAGTTTCCAGCTTGAGTTCTCATAACAAGACAGACACAGATTTGCTGGGGCAGGCCCAGAGGGGGCCACATAAATGATGAGAGGGGTGAAGCAGCTGTCCTGTGATGAAAAGGGCTGACTCCATTTGGGCTCCTCACCCTGGAGAACAGAAGGCTCCCCCCAAAAAACAGGTACAGGCTTTTCAGTAGGGACTGTATTGTCAGAATGAGTCAGATGGCAATGGTTTTAACCTAAAAGAGGGACAGTTCAGAACAGATATGAGCAATTAACTTTTCACTAGGAGAGTGGTGAAACACCAGAATAGATAATTATCCCAAATCTGGAAATATTCAAGGTCAGTTTGGATGGGAGTTTAAGCAACATGGTTTACCTAAAGACTGCCTTCCTCATTTAAGGGAGAGGCTCAGCTTTCTGACCTTTGAAGATCCCTTCCAATACAAACATTCTAGGATACTATGCCTTAAGCAAATTCGTCCTAAAAATCTGTTTTACTCACAAAGCTTGGAAGAGCTAGGAAAATCGTTCTGTGCTATTAAGATAGTAAAGTTTTTAGTAATCTAAATTGTGCCTTGGAATATATATAGCTATGACAGAAGTTCTAGGCAGCCCTATAGTACACACATTAACACTTTGTCAAATTCTTATTCACTGCCTGTAGTTTTCCAGTAAAATTAATATCAACAAGTGATTAGAGTTACCAATAGCTTTTTAATTTCCAGCATTTCTTTTAATTATTTTTGGACTATACTGTCTTATTGTAGTTCTTTCTCACCATCCCCAATCAATAAACAATAAAATTCATAGTTGAAACCACCTATATGAAGCTCATGAAATATAAATATAACATAAATGAAACAGTACTAAACAATTACTTTAACTAGTGTCTTTACATTACAAAATTCAGCAAATAAAAATTATTGCTGTTTGATGTTCACTTCCCTACATCTCCTAAAAGACAAAGCAGGGACCCATCTGTATTTTTTTTTTCATTTAGCCATTTAGAGGAAGCTACATGGTTTTTTTCCATTTTTTGGTTTTGTTTGTTTTTTTTTAATAACCATATCTTCATACGATTTAGATGGTAGGTGGCAAAACAGTTTTTTCTTTTCTTTTTAGAAATATATGCATTTATAGAATTGTAGAAAAAGCAGAGCATACCCAAGAAGCCTCTACCAATAAGATTTTTTTTCTATCACCAATCTTATAGTTTAAATAATTTTTCTTTTATCAAACAGCATCAATCTGTTGTAAAACCTGTTGCTTTTAAGAGCTAGTGAAAGCATAACAAATTTTCAGGATGGCTTAAGAGTTTACTAAGGAATATATGAAGATAGTGCAAATAGCACTGATTTTAATAAAAATATAATGGAAACTGGGCAGGGAGATAAGCTGCAGGGATGGAGGGGGGTGTACATGTCTTTAGAGGCTGAGGAAGTCAGCCTTTGGTACCTCTTTTGGTCTCAGAACTATTCTTCCTGACAGCAAGAGATTTGCTATTAAAAGCATTTCACTCTTCTCAGAACTTGTCATTTACAAAGCATTCAAGATTTTCTGTGACCTTATCAAGTTTCCACTCGCTCAAATTCACCTTTGCTTTAGAATGTACCAACAAGAGTTTTCTCTTTAATTCCCTAATATAATTAAGTTAAGCTTGAAGCAACTCTTCTCTTCTGTGATTAGCTGAAAGTTTTCTGTTTCTGACCTTGGTGCCTGAGAGCCAAGGAATCTGTAGTTCCCAACTGTGTCACCTAGTCTAAAAAAGAATTAAAGAATCCCCAAAAAGCCTTTTCCCTGAAGCCAAAACTCTCACCCAATTCAAACTGATTTATAAATGCACATGATTTCTTAATGTGAAGCCCTTAACACATTCTGATGCTTTGAAACTAGTAGATTGATGATCTGAAGAACAGCCACTCCACTTTTAAATTATCATGGAAACTCAGAGACATTAAGATCCCAGTGAACTATACCAGGAGCACATAAATAACACTAGGCAACAAGTGGCAGGAAGGTTCCTGTGTAAAAAAACAGTTTTCTACACAAGTAGATTTGAAAAAAGTAAAAGAAGGAACACCTCTAAAACCAAAGCCTTTTTCTCTGGTGTAGATTTTTTTTTCCTCCTCCACCCCTCTTTATTCACATTTCCTTAACCACAAGACCTGTGGATGTCAGAGGAGATGAGAAATTAGCAGCCACTCCTTTTAGCTCACAAGCCTAAAGGAGTCACAAGACAGACACAAAGAAGTGTAAGCCAGAAAAGCAGCCCTGGGCTGCCTCCTGCTCTCTGATCTTTGGTGCCTTGTGGTCAAGAATATTCATTAGCAGCACAGAGAAACCCACTAATGGCATGCAACCCATCCATACTCCCCTGTCACATATTGGAAAGGCAGCCCATTGATCTGTACAGGTCATTGATCAGCTGCTTTAGCAATGCAACATCACACAAGGAAGGACAAGCAGGAGCTCTGACAAATGAGCCATGTGTTCTGCCCAATTTGTAGAAAAGGAAGTAATAACATTATTTTATTTCCTAGCTATCCAATAGCTTAATCTTCCAGCTCTTGGACTTATTTTTAGCAGCTACAAATGCCAACATAACATTCTGTTTAATATCAGATTTGTACATTTATTTCAACTAAGTGCAAATAAGACAAATGATGATATTTACTACTTGGAAATCCTCTGGGCATATGAAATGCTTTATGACTATAAGTTTTTTACCTGTCCTACATTCACTGACTAAAATTCCTGCTCCAGAATGTCCACAAAGTCCACCACTGTCCCCATCCCAAGAGTCACAAAACCTAAACCATTAAAATCCACAGGAAAACCTGTGGCAAATTTTGAACCAAGCAGAAACCTCTTATTTTTTTTCTATTAAGGAAATAAAAGAAAGGAAAACATTTTAATTTGCTGCATTCATGCTAGATGTCTTCTAATATAAGCCCCAGCACCCTAACACTGCTTTTAGAAAGGAAATTTATTGGTTCATTTTAATCAGTTACAGTAAGGAAATTTCCTAAAGAGCACAAACATATCTGTTTGCTATGTGATGTTCATTGTGTCTTCACAGAAATGGATGTTGACTTCCACACTTTCACCTCCCCAAAATTTGGCAGAAAGTAAAAATATTTTTTTTCAGTCTTTTATGCTTTTTAATTTTGAGTGGAACTATGGTGACTTTGTGCCCAGTAAAGATATCCAGACACTGAGATTCTTTTCAGTTGGACAAGATTTTGTATGTGGCAGATAATATGTGAGAAGTGAGTGTGGAACTGGGAAAGAACCAAGTTTGCAGACCAAAGTGGAAAGATGAGTTGGATTATTTCCAGTAGTGGTTCATTCTGCCTTTAAACAGATCCCAGCTGCTTGTGACATCACATCCCCACAAAAATGTCAGGTAAAATTCTGAAAATGTACAATGGGACACACATCTTGAGAAACTGTGTGCAGCTCCCACACAGAACTGGTCAAGTTTTCCACCTGAATTCCATCTACAATGCCTGGGGAGAGCTAAATTCACAACAAGAGTTACAACAACCAGTAGCGAGAGCGGAGTTTATTTTAAGTAAGTAATTATGGAATCCTGAAGAAGTCCTCCTCACCCCCAGGCATAACCACAACCTGATGGGATCTGGCCCTGACCAACATGCTCTGGCTGACCCTGCTCTCAGCAGGACGATGCACCAGGTAGAATATCCAAAGGTGCCTTCCTGCCCTGACTGCTCAGTGGCTGCCAGTGCAATTCTGACCACAAAAGCTCCTTGGAAGCTGTGCAAGGGCTGGAAATCAATATCCTACAGCCATAGATTTTTAGGGGTTCCTATTACTTTCATTCTTGAAATTAACCTTGTATCTGACAAAAAGTAAATCCTTTTAAAGAAATTCTCAATAATTATATTTCTATTATATTTCTATTATTGCTATTATTTCTATTATTATTATATTTCTATTATCTATATATAATATTCTATTATATTTCTTTTGTTTTCTGAGAGGTAAATACACCACTCTATTTCCAGTAGTAACATTTTCACTTTATTTTGAATACAGCCACATGTTAACTAATTATGAATACAAAAAACCAAAGGTATTTTTATCCTAACAGATATCAAACAAACAAACAAACCAAAAAAATAACCTCACCTAGCCAAATGCATTTTTAAATAAGACTGAAAACTTTCTGGCTGTACATTTTTTCTAATAAAGGTGCAATGATTTACTGCTTTCATGAAACTTTTTAGTACAACTTCAATCTCCAAAGAATGCTATTTTATATTCAGTACTACTTCTGGTAGTCCTTTAAACTACTCTTTCTCTGACTTAAAGAGCTATCAGTCACTTTTTAAAAGTCCTCAATAAACTAAAATCGACTGCCCTGAAAGAAATCCATCAATCACATTGACTAGCACTGAGAGAGGCCAACACCATGTTAATTGCCTGCAAAATTAACAGGAATTTGCAAGTGATTTTCTCAAAGCAGAATCCCTCCTCTGCTTTGCATGTCTTGAATTACTAAGTATTCTTACCATAAGAAGTAGCTCAGGAAATCACTTAATATTATCAAAACAAACAAAAAAACCAAAAAAAACAAACAAAAAAAAAAAAACAAAAAAAAAAAAAAAAAACAACAAAAAAAAAAAACAAAAACAGTGGGAGATGAAGAAGTTTTTCTTTTAAAAGCTTTGACTGCATGAAGTGATAGCAGGCACACTTCTCTGAGGCTTTAGGGCAGGGCTGCTTGTGGTGTCTGTGCACCTTCCAACATGCCAGCAGCTGCTGCAGTCTCAGACATGGGGCTCACAGAAAACCTTGGCCAACTCAGTGTCAGTGCTCAAAATCCAAGTAGCAGCAGCATAACATACTCAAACAAGGGTGAGGTGTTCCAATTTTCTGAGAAAACCCCCTTGCCCCCACCACTGTTGTTGCTGTGTTTCTAAATTCCAGAAATGCCCGCTTTGGTGATCACACGATTCCTTTTGTAGAGGTCTTAGTGGAATTCCTTATGAGCAGCATTAAAATTGTACACACAGCTGTATCCATTTTAGTCTGACAAGCCTTTGTTCTTGGTTTCAACCCTCTACTTTTGCCACATTATAACTTGGGGGGATATTCTCATATTGATGAGTTCAATGTTTCTTCTCTAACTCTTAAGAAGATAATTATCCTCTGAGTAAGGTCTGACACCTTTCTTCCCCCCACCCCTTTTTTTTAAGGAGTGGGTAGATGAAAGCATGCTTTTTGGATTTTATATTGTATGTAAAATAATCATACTTCTTTCCCATTTGATCTATATAATCTTTATATAGCATCAGTCACATAAGCTTAAAAAACAACAGGGGCAGATCACATGAAAGCATTCTAGAGGGGCAGATATGGAGATTAACAGCTACGAGAAGGATACATTTTCACCAGCCTTCCAGACAGATCATAATGTCTTTTAAGACATATTTTTAATCCTGAAAGTAACAGACTGATGACCTGAAACATTCTCAAAGTGTAATATTTTGTACGAGATCTACACGTTGGGGGAGTTTAAATCCAAAAACATACAAAATCAAGTGTGAGTTTTGGGTGGTTTGGACTTTTGTTTGTTTAAAAAGCAGCCTGTCACCACTTCATGGTCTGTTAACAGAGCCATTTTGCTTTCCAGTTCAAGTTCTATTTCTTCCAGGAGACTTTTCCCAACAACAAGGTGGGCCAGACTGCGGGTCACACTCTCTACACTGCATGTCTGTGTTGGCATCAAAAGGCTGTAAAACTCAGAGTTGTGGCAGGCAAGACAGTTCAGCTGACCTTCATAAAAGGCTGCTGTAAGTGACAGTTCACCCAGTCCTTCACTGCCTCCTGATATCCCTCTTTTACTGCCAGGCATGTGCCTGTGCCTCTCTCACACTGACTGTGGTACTGATCTGATTTTCCAGCAGGCTGGTATAGCTCATCACTGGTTCTCTCAACTGGTTATTACCTTTCTGCTCCCCTCTGAACTGCTTTGGTTTACCAAGGGGTTAGCCAATCATCATCTTGATCAGCTACACCTTTGTTTTCCAGTTACATCCTAATTCACCTAATTTTCAAAAGCAAATGGAACATATTGGTGAAGTGAGGCTCTCTGGAGAGCATTGCTGGGTGCAGTCATGGGCTCATGGAATAATTTGGGTTGAGAGAGAGCTTTAAAAGGCATCCAGTTCCAGCCCCCTGCAGTGATCAGGGACATCTTCAGCTGGATCAGGTTGCTCAGCTGGAGTCCACCCTCGCCATGAGTCTCAGACAGAAGAATGAGCCTTACAGATGGCTGTCCCAAAAGGGGCTGCCAGGTGTGCTGGAGTCCTTCAGAGTCAGAGGAAACGGGTCATGGACAGAAAAGTGCCAAGAGAAGGTAACTGTGCTCTGAAATCCCCTTTAAACTAACTTGCAGGAGAAGAAAACTCATTTAAATATTCAAAACTTTGAAACTGAGTCTGAAAGTACCACTCAATAACCTAGAAATCAAGTGATGGTTGATCATACATTCTACTAGCTCAGCCTGTCTGAGCCCCACAGTGAGAAGTTCTGCATCCACCTATAGCAAGAGGCAGTGATTACTAAAAGGTGCATCCAATTAATGAGTACACCTGGAATTTATCAGAGGACAAGGAAAAGAAACATAATCCTTAAGAGTGAAGAGCAAGAAAAGTAATGTGTTTGAAACAATTACAACAGGCTTTGAAAGACCAAGCTGAAGACATGGTATATTCATATTCAAGAATCTGGGTAAAATCAAGAACATTCAGGAGGACCTAGATCTGGACATTATATTTATTATAAATCAATAAAAACTAAACCTCCTGAGAGGCAACTCTGCTACTCTCCCAGTAATTTGATGATTTTTCCTCTACAAAGTTACACCATTTACAAAGATCACTCTGGTACTGGCTCTCTTGGGGAGCAGAGTGGGAACAGCTGAACACACTGATAATATCAAAGTACTGATTTGTTGCTCCAAACAAACTCACTAGCCATCAATACCTTTCACAAAGTGGTTTCATGGGCAGAAATTCCGCCTGGAAGATGCTTTCAAACCTGTTTGCCAGGCAACAGTAATGCTGAAAACTTCTCCCATGCTATCTGTCCTTGGTCAGGCCAGGACAGGTGCTGGCTTCATGAGAACCACACTTAATGATGAACTCAGGCCCCCCGTAATGTTTTTGAGCGCATCTTTTTTTTTCTTCCTTTGGATAAATTTTCTTAGTATGTTACTTAATCCTATGGAGCATAATGTTTCTAAAGTGGTCAAACTAAACCAGATTTTTCTGACAGGAAAAAGCTGCTGGCTCAGTCCCTGCCCAAGCCCCTACCCACAGCCCTTTTGAAAAGAAAAAATGCAACAATTTGGTTTTATTTACCACATCAATAACTACATGTGCCTTCTACACTAAGAGCTCAGAGAAGTGAAGTGGACCTTAATGAATGATTTCATTAAGTATCCTTTACAACTTGTTGCACGTGTATTTTAACTGTAGCACTGACTGCATAAGATTGACAATTTCGGCAAGGCTGGAGTCTCCTTGAAAATACTGACACCTTCAGTGAAGTACTGGAAATTAAATAAATACAGGATACTACAGAGAGACTTTCTCTGCTTTAACCCATCTATGCCTGCAGAGGAGCAAGCACAGACTCAGAATAACAGACTACTGTTTTAAGATCACTAAAGGATAAAGACACATTAAGAAAACAGAAGTCCAAAAGCTGAAATCACAAGAAAGATGAATGGATAAAGTACACTTTGTTAAGCTAAAAAGTCACACCAGGAGTCAGAATTCTTCTGATCGATTTGGCATTCTCTGTTTACAAAATTAAGAAAAAATCCACATTAACCATTAATACACTAAACATGCAAACCCCTTCACGTGTGCAGTCTTGTTGCAGCCCCTGGAAGTGGACAATCCACTCTGCTGGGTCAGACTTGTCCCCCCTGTGGTATTTATCACTAAATATTGCCATTCTCTGGCACCCATGCTGAAGGGGAACCTCCTGCAAAAACCATGGGGATATGGCACATAAACTGCAGGAATCCATAAATCCCAGAGGAGCCTTTCCTGCAGCAAACAGGAGAGCTCAGCTTTGGGGAGCACAAATACAGAACTATTTAAACAAATGAGGCTACTTTTCCTACCACCTTTTCTGTGTAGGAATTCAGAGAAAAATGCACTGGGTTACATATTGAAGTTTTCCTGCTTTAGGATAACCCCCTCAGGCTCGCTTTTGCAACAGCAAGAAATTTGAGCTTGATGAAGGGCAGAGCTGGCTGCAGTCAAATGGAATCCACATGCTTGTGCAACATGAAAAGGCAGAATAACAGAAAGAAGTTACTACATGTCATGACTGTAGAGTTTCCAGCCCAACTTCCTCCCCATTTTCCCTTACTGTCTGTCTCATTCTCATTCACATCACAACTCTCTAAAAAATAAACAAAACCAGCTGGGCTTCTTTCTGCAGCATTATATCCAGGAAAGGATAGCTAAACCCAGTGTTCAAGTTACACAAATTTAGATCAGCTCAGGATGAGGTCCATAAAACTTCTGAAGTAACTCACCAGTATCATAAAAGCTCAAAACCACTGGCCAAGCCAAAAGGTCTTAAAACACTGGGAAGCAGCTGAAGCTGGCAAAATTATAAGCAATTGAAAACAGACGTGGTAACAGAAAGTGTTAAGAAACTTTAGCTATAGACATTGCTGCCAACTGCAGCTATAAATCAGACAAGTAAAATGGGAGGGAAACCTTCAACAGTCTGTTCAGAGCTTTTTAGAGTAAGAGTATGTCTGTTTATATACTTTTGTATGGTGCTAGAAAAATATGGTAATTCAAATGGAAATACTACATTTTGCTTTAGACTCAGGAAATTGCAGATCTTCAGAATTTACAGTAAAGGACAAAATCACAGAACTAAAGGTTTCCTTTCAATTTTTCTATGTTCTCTAAGATAGCATTAAAGTTCCAAAGCTTGAAACAAACTACATCTCCCATCCAGGTTTGTTCAAAGTGTCAGCAAGGCATGCTCACCTTGGTCTAGAAAATCAACAATTTTATTAATGAATTTCATTCAAATGATCAAGTCTAATATTTCAAGAATAGGCTGATATTTTGTACAGAACTTTCTGTAAGGAAGAGCTTTCGAGTATCACAGGGATACTCAAATGAATGTGCAAGGCTCCTCCTAATTTTGGCCTTTGTGGTTAACCTTCCTCAGATATGGTCCAGAATTTTCTTCTTTCCATCTTACACCTGACAAAACAGTACTGCTTGCCTCTTTCAGTGTTTTATATCTGAGATATAAAACTCACTCATTGAAATGCTGTCATTCCTCACCTTGCAGATGAGGACCAAAATGATTTACCTGAGTGGCACCACTCCCTGCCCCATTCCCAAAGCATCCTGCCCTTCACAGGATTGCCCTCCTGTCATTCCTACCCTTGCTGGCAGCTCACCCTACTCACAGCTTTTTCTGATTTTTGACAAGGCCAGTCCTAGATAACAACTGTGAATGACACTGCAGCAATGACCAGCTTTGATCCACAGCCACCACCGCTGAGCTTCAACAAGGCAGAGGCAGGCAGAGAAAAGCTGTGATGAGGATATCAAGGGAGAGTGGAAAGAAAGTGAAATAGGAGGGCAGAAGCCTTGTAGTTCACTTCTTAGTACTGGTGATTCAATGATTACAAATTATATACCAACTTTTTTTATGAAAATAAGAGGTATTTCTAAAATTTAATTTACCCTCAGCCAGGACTTCTACCATTAAGGCCTTTTTTGAAAATAAAAAAAGAAAGGGGCAGTATGAAAACATATGCAGTTGAGTTTTTATGAACTGTTTTACTTTATTTTCATTAATGACTTAATAATAATAATATTTATTCTCCCCCAGATGGCTTGATAATAAAATGCATTATTAGTTTTAAATAACTACAGATTATCCTAGAGGTTGTTTCTGTAAAAGCTAAAGTAAATCTGTCACTGACCTTGACAGAATATTTAAGTCAACTAAGCCTTTTACTAATTTTTCAAACTCTTATCTTATTTCTCATAAGCTATATCCTTGTGTTTGATTGGATAGCTAAATACAAAGTAAAGCTCTGCAGTTTACCTATTTATTTCAGCCAGTTTCTCCCACACACCTGCTACTTGAAAAGATTCTTGCATAACTTTTTAAGAACCCAGTATTTTTTGCTCAAAACTACTGGAAATACAAAACACTTGAGCAATTTTTTTTTTTTACTGCAGTATGCAGCCAAGACAACAAATAAATAAATGATGGTTCATTGGTTCTTGGAAATGTTTGAGTTTCTCTTGGATGTTTTTCAGTGAATTCAAGAATACATCGATACACAGACACTAATTTTGGGTTTGCTCAACTAACACATGCACAGAAATTCTCTGACATGAAAAGTACTATTATAAGGGACAGTTTCACTTTGATTTAATCAGGAATATAGAATTTTTCTACAGATCTGCAAAAACATAAAATTAGTCCCATACACTTTGAAATAAATCAGATAAACTGTCGGTGGCACAGGATAGAACCCTTTAATCCAGAAGACTAAAACATTTCATATCTATATTAAAACACCTGGGATTATCTAGAATAGATATATTTAGTAATGAAGTGTGAGAATAAATTATAATAAGAACAGCAGAAACATTGAACGATGTCCACACTAATTTTATATCCAAACACTGTTTAAGAGTCAGTGTGGAATAAAACTTTCTATGCTTTGACTGACTTTAAAGGATGTGAAGTTAGGTATTTAGGAGTGAGAATATATAGAGTAAAAGAGCTTTGAATGTGTTTTTTTCGTTGGTTTTGCCTTTATTTTTTCTGCCAGTGATACAAATTAAATAGTTAAATGAGAAAAATAACAATGCAATAACAGACTGTATTGTTTTCTTTAATTTCTAGCTTGGCAGTGCTTTTAACAAGCAGGAAAGGAGAGCCAGTGGAGCAGCATGTCTTCAAACAATCAACTTGATCAAGGTCAGCATGCTCAGTGTTTGCCAGGACTAAAGGAATTCAGATACTGAATAACACTACTTTGCTTCCTAAATTATCCTCTCCAGCCACAGTGGTGGGAAAACACAGGGCAAGGTATTACTAAATAATATTTAATAGATCATAACTTTTTAATTTATCACCTGTTACTGATCAGAAGGGCAGTGGGCTCTGACCCAGTAGTGAAATAAGTGTGTTTTAGATATCCATGCCTGCCTCCTGTATTTCCTTATACTTCCCAACTCCAGTTCTGTGTGACAGCCACTCTCTCCTGGGACATGAATCCAGACTCACACTTAGGAAAGGGTGGAAAGTAATGCAAAGGAGGAGTAGGGAAAAAATGGGTCTAAAAATGATATTTTTAAAAAATATATTAGTATGTTTTTCTTTTCTTTTGTAGACTAACCAGCTGCTTATGCTTCTCCAGCATGTATTATCAAACCTGCTTTTGACTTGGTTAAATCCTTCTGTGCTAGAATGATTAAACGAATAGAACCCCATCATAGTTATTATTTACAGAGCACATGGGAACAGCTTAGCAAAAGTTCAGGTTGAACAAAGCTCAAAAGGTGACTATTTTTGGCACTTGTCTTGTTTGCAGAAGAAACAATATCTAAGGAAGTGAAGTTAATGAAAGGAGTCTGTTTAATCAGCATAAAATAAACAGCTAAAAGCAGGTTGCACAGGGAGAAGCAATAAAAGAACAAGTGACTTGCTATGGTATTGTTTTCTTTCCAAGATTGCTCACAACAGAAGGTTTTCAACAACTGTACTTAAATGCCTTGGTTTCAACACTGAATTCCATAAGGAAGGAAAGAAAAGCTTTCAGTCCCTTTTACGATGGTGCTCACAAGCCACCCTGGATCTTCCGTAAGCCTCGTGGCATGCTGGTCTAGTGAAAGGTAAAAGCACAAAATCGAGAAAAAGGAGCACAACTTGTACACCAGATGCAAGGTAAAAAACACTACTGGAGCATTAAGACTGAATTTTGACTAAAAAGTGGTGTTCTCTGAAGAAATAAGCTCCTCTTAACACTATGTATGTAGAGTGAAGAGTACACATTGAATTTGGGAATGTGCTGTTCTCTTGGAAATCTTTACATGATTGAATCCTTTTACCTCAGTGAGAGTTACAAAATGAAACCCTAGATTTTCTTCCAATCATAAGCAGTTATGGTGCTATTTTGATCTTAAGCTGCTGCTAGAACCAGACACAAATCATGCATATAACTGTCCATGGAATAACAAATATAAAACACCACACCAAAACAATAAACAACAGCAAAGCCAAAATCCTTTGCCATTTCAGCAGCCTTTCTTTCTAGAAGAGATAAAATAATTCAAAATTTTATTAAGCCACCAGAAGCAGAGGACTGTAAAATTTTGGTTTTAAACTGAACTGTCTTTTGCAAATTCCTTTATTAAGATACCAGGGCTTCAAATGCAACCCTTCTTAGGAAATTAAATTGAATTATGTTTCCGTCATTAAAAGAAGTCTGCACCATAAAAAACTCCACTTTTGAAATCTGCTGAGCTCTCTCTGGAGGCACCACATGCAGGAGTCAGCAGAATCAGCTGAAGTATCCAACTGAGATATAACAATGTGGTACACATGAGTTTGTCCTCTTACTGCTACAATCACATAACAATCTCAATAACCTCTGGTTCTGTGATCTGTAACAACAGCTTCATACTACAAATATGTCTAGAGCGTGTTTCATTATACTAGAAGATGCACTTCTGCAGAATATTTTGTTTTTCAACCATAGTTCAAGGTTTTAAGTCTAGTAGAAGTAGTTTCACTGGCAAATTGTCAGATAGACAAAAAATGTAGGTAAAAGTGTTTTCCTGAAAAACTGTCCAGAAAGATTTTGAGTGAGAAGTAAGGCCAAGAATGAAAACTACTCTGATCTTAAAGATGAATAAAAGGAGTCACATGTCACACACTACCACAATTAAAAACAGTTCAGGTAAAACCTCTGAGCTTTTCAGCTCATTGTATTTCACACAAGGAACAAGAGAAAAGACTGGGAAGGTAAGAGCAGCTGAAAGAGACCAAGAAAATCACTACCCAAACTGAGAATTCACTTAGGAGAATTGAAGATGAATTTTCTCCTTTTCCTGTTAGTTTGTTAAGACAATCACAACCATTGCTAATGGCCTGTGATGCTGCAGATGATTCTTTTCCTGAGGCCCACCTTGAAAATGTTTATGCTTTCATTATTCAGGCAAAGTTTGTTATGCCAGATACTGCTGCAGAATAAAGCTTTTCATTCATAATAACCTTGAAGAGTGTCACTGTGATTCTATACCCTGGTGTCTAAGGTTTCTGAATTTTGTTCTCAGTTCCTTTCCTTAATAAAAAGCAAGCAACAAAACAAGAAATACAACAAAAAAATCTCTACAATTTTCCCCTCAAATCACTCATAACATTTAAATGAATCACTGATTACCCATGACATTCTGGGCTCTAAAAAAGAATCAGAATAGGACAAAGGAAACTTCCGTCAGCTTGATTTTCTCAAAAATTTAAAGCTGAAAACTGAACATGTCTAGAAGCATTTATTCCTTTAATTTCTAAAAAAAATTGGTTTGCAAATAGAGAAATATTCTATTCATAAGGAGTCTAGGATATAATCTATGATTAGCCTGAAGAGCCTGGAAGGTAGAAAAATGGTAAATACCCAACATCCACAGCACAGAAGAAATTGTGATGTTAAAAGAACTGTGCTTCAAAGCACATACGTTCTCCAGTGAAGCAAGGGAGGGCAGCATGTGGTGACTTTTCCCTTGTAACTAAACACAGAAGGAGTGAAAGTGCTGTAATTGTAATTGTAATTGTAATTGTAGTGCTCTGTAGTGACTGAACAGCTGCACACCCAGAGAGCCTGCACTGGGCTCGTGCAGGAACTCAGCAGCTCATGGAGCACTTGCTGTGATTGCAACATCTGAATTTAAAGCAGGGCTTGAAATAAAACATGTCACAGATAGACCATGTTCAGTGTCTTTGGTTCAAAATAACCACAATATCTGCTATGCCATCAGGCATTAGTGCTGGGGTAGCAGATTGATGCAGTTCCACTGTGTCTTTGGTGCTTTTTTCTCTAGGAGATGGGTCACTAATTTCCAGCTGGGATCTTTGATTTTGAGGTATTTTTATGTGCTGAGCTACTACTGAGGGAAGGAAGGAGAGAAAAAGGGGAAAAAAGGGAGAAAAGGAGGAAGGAAA